>JAJFDK010000147.1:0-63297 GCA_028637775.1 Xylariaceae sp. X167
CTTAACCTCTATATGGCTTAGTCAGATCCACACCTTGTGCGACCCACGGCTACAGATCGTTCGTAAAAATTGCGGTATTCCACACGACTGCTCCCAATACGAATAGTCGTGTGAAGTAGGTACCCAGATTCGCAATTCGTACGGAATACGGACCTACCTACATATGTAGTAGTGTTCGAATATTCCGTACGCTTGCTGCAATTCCGGCTCGGCAGTGGCGCATGCTTGTCCTTTGCACCTCGGCACAGATAGCTTCGTACGAATCTCGAATCACTACCTACCTGCTAGGCCATCACAACACCCGGGAAATCCGAATAGCTCCCATGAAGGTCCATGAAAATCCGATGTCGCAAAATACCGAGTTATCCTTCTACCCTGTTGATGTAGGTAGGTAATCCGTAGATCGTGACGACTTGAAGCAGGTTGATAGTACCGGTACTACTGCTAGGTAGCATCCATCGTGGATTCTCACAATTCATGATCCGCAGTCAAAGGGTAACTAAAGGGTCCTGCGGCGCCTCGTTGAGCCCCATCGATTACCACCCAATGAGATCAGTGAGCCCCCACGAATTGAGACGTAATTACTTCGTACATACGGATTGCAGATCTTATCATTCCTGCTAGTCAACCGGCGAGCTGATAAGTCTTGTGTTGATTCACAATGGCCATGAGCACGGATGCGAGACAGCCAGAGTCCATATCTTGACTCCTCGAATTGGGTATTGTGAATCATGCCAATCAAGCTTCTTCAAGGCGATTTAGACAGATGGCTCAGTCCTCGAGGAACCTGACATTCGGATTCCGTACACCGACTCGCACTCCCATCAAACAGTTGAACCTGGCTCATCACCATGGGTGGGGATCGTCCTCTTGAGCATCACACTAGTCCTAGAAAGCGCAGCCTCGGCTCAACCATTGCGCTATCTAGGGCGCACTCCTTGCGGACTTCACTACGGAGTACGAAGTGGCAGGTGCCTAGTGCGTTCTCCATCGGCTAGTGAATATAAATAAGTACGGTACGGAATACCAAGCATGGACTTTTCGAACGGACAGTTTCAACCGCAACAAAGGAACACCAAGAGACAATGGAGTCACCAGACTATGAGCATTTCGCCTCGATTCCCTGGGTCGCAAAGCACTTCCAGGGCGACCGAGCCGTCGTAATCCCAGCGTGGAACCGAGTACAGGCGCCCAAGCCCTCACCTGCGACTAGATATGCGGATTCCTTTTTCGGGGGTACACTAAACACGAAAGAGACCTTGTGCAGAGCCATCCAGGTCTACACGGAGCCCAAAACGCCAGGCGAACAAGTCGTAGAGATCAAGACGTTCTTCACCCTCGGCAATGGATTGAATGGGCACCCCAACATCTGCCACGGCGGTATGATCACGGCGATTTTCGACGAATGTGTCGGCAGTGTCGTGCCCCTCAACCGGAGGCTGAAAACGATCCCGAACATCGGTTACTTCACAGCCTATCTCAACGTGACCTTCCTCAAGCCGATCAAGACACCAACGACTATTCTTGTGCGAGCCCGAACCACCAAGACAGAAGGTCGGAAGCTCTTCGCCGAGGGCATAATCGAGGATGAGAACGGTGTCGCCTTTGCCCGAGCTGATGGGCTCTATGTGCGAATGAAGAGTGCTTTATAAGAAGTGCATTCATTGCACTGCACTCCTTCGTTCACCTGCCGTTGCTTGGTGTTAATTCTGCCAGAGATGGATGTCAAAATTCGCCAGTGTACACGACGAGCCTATGCGCTCACCGCAAACGGGCATACAGTACTACTAGCATCAACGCGGACCGATACCAGAAATACTACGGCTCAATTCGCAGCCCCTATCACGATTCGCGCCGAGCGCAGCATGACTGCTTCCTGCCGTCCGAGACTGCGGTCTAAAACTTCGTCGCAATCATGAAGACGATCCCGGTGCCAATGACGGCTAAACGAGACAGCGATGACGACGGTCAATGAATGGGCTTCCGGCGCCTACATCTTTCACCCTTTCCAATCCAGCATTCTTAGTCGATAGCGCAAGCGAAGATTTGCATTCATCTTCATAGAGATTAGAAAAATAGAGCGGCCGGCCACCCGTTCAATATGATATACCTATCATCATTATCATCGAGACGCCGTTAATCTTCTCAGCACGATAAACAATGAATTCAAGCATCTTCAATTGTCATGACTTGGCAAAGATCCCAGATACGTACATACATACTACCTACTCGTACTCAAGTTTACCCCAATGGCAGATCGGAGATTATAACCCAATCCATACGAGAATCCGTGAATGAGGTCTAGGTTGGCCTTCGCCAAGGTGACTGCTGCCTGCGAAGCGCGCAGAATTTCAGACTACGAATCACGCCGGCTCGTTCTTCTAGATGCATATTTTCCGTAGTCAGAGCCTGGCCGGGCCACAGCTTACGTCTTCTTTCAAGGATATCAGTGTCTAGATGCATAAATACTTACAGAGTATTTGCATAGCCACTCTGATCCCACCCTCTCGCTGCCTGCCTTCCTCTTTGTATAAATGATCACGCATTTCCCCAAAGTAAGACCCGAGGATGCGATGAATAAGTCCATCTCCTCATCACTCGCTGTATCATCGACCTGATCGTTCCAAAGTCTCGTTGCGACGTTCGAATCGTGACCGCAGTCACCTGGACCACAACATCAACCGCGAAGATGGGCAAACCAAGCGACCATGGCAAGCCATACGCCGACAACCTGTCGCTCCACGACACCCCCAACCAAGGATCCTCCTCATCGATCCCCTACGTCGACGATGACGCGCCCGAGATCGACATAGAAGAAACGGCGCGCAACATCGCCGACCTCCCCCCTCTCTACAGCGACGCCGTTGAAAGCACCGAGGCCGACCCCATGCTCGCGCCCACGATGACAGAAAGCATCCTGCCCATCGACGTCGGCGCATCAATACTCACAGACAAAGACACCGGCGCGCAATCCTGGGTCGCGCAAAGCGTCTCCGACCCGAAGTACCTCAAGTTCTACATAACGCAACTCGCGAACGTCCCGCCGCGTCCGTTCATCAAGATCCTCGGCACCCACACCGAGACGACGCGCGATAGCAAGGGCAAGACGGAGAAGAACACCGTCACGGATTTCGACGTCATGGTCGATCTGACGCCCTACCTCTACGCGAACGCGCAGTACCGCCAGGCCTGGAACACGATCTGGACCGTCGAGAACCTCGAGCGCGTGCGGCGCGGCACCGTCCTCCGCAAAACCGCGGTCGGTAAACACCAGGAAGTCGAAGCCGGCGAGACAAAGCCCACGCTGACGGAATGGTGCCACCGGTTCACGGCGAGCGCGGCGCCGCTGAAGTGTTTTACGCTGGAGCGCCGTGTGACCGGGTTCGATTGGGAGAATATGCAGCAGCGTCTCACGGAACTCGTGCGCCGGACGAATTATCGCGGTCGCTTGCAGGTTGATTTCGTGGTGAAAGATGCGCGGATTGATTTCTACAATGATGTCAAGATAAATCGGTGGCGGATGGTCAAGTGGATACGGATATTCTTCTACATCACGTTCTTATTCATATTCGTCTGGCCGTACCTGTATTTCCGGACGAAGCGGTGGGAAGTCGTGCGCATCGAGTGGCCGTTTTCGCGGGTCAATGGCAGCGGGAGAAAGGAGTACGTCAGTCTGAATGAGGAGCAGCTGTATAATCTCTGGGGCCAGGCGATTAGCAAGGCCGTGATGCAGAAGAAGCAGACGGTACTTGATCAAACGGATTTGCGGGCGGCGCATGAGGCCGAGCCGGCGTTTAATACGGGGGATACGAGGGTTGATGGGGCGCTGGGTTTGTTTCGGGCTGGGATGAATGCGATGGGGGAGGTTAATCGGCAACTTGGTTGGGGTGGGGATTGTTAAGGGCATGGTTTTTCGTTTTTGTTCTAATGTTCATTGCGATGGACACCGGCCAGGATTGGGAATTCTCATGGTCGGGTCCGGGCAGGAGAGGGGGTTTCTCTGCCGATATATTATGATGCCGCGGGATGGCACGTTTATAGGTAGGATGCTTCTCATGGCTCTTGATTCAAATACCCTTCTCAACTTTACTTCGTATCCATACGGATTATTTCTATTTCAATACCAAGACATCATGTTAGATATACGGATTTCAACGAAGCAAAAAATAAAAATAAGAATCAACCAAAAAAGGCAAAAATACGTACAACACCAGGGATTCGCTGGTCGTCACCGACCCAACTACTAATCTGGCCCTCACCGGCTTATCTATGGGAGAGCGGACGGGATCCCGAGTTCTCCAGTGGGTATGGTCGTACGTGACAATCCTTTCTACAATTACACATTATATACCAATGGTCTTCTAAATCATTTTATCCGATCTTTTTCATAACGTGACTCTGAATCAATGCAAGTACGTATCCACAGCCGTGGAAAGACCCGTCCGGAAGGCCGAGCCGACCCGGGACCACGGAAGTTAGAAGTCCGGTTCGATCTGCCGATGCCGGTTATCCGGAGCGTCGACGTCTGTCATTGCTCATGCAGGTCAACTAGTACCCCTATTTTCGAATCCGGGAACAAGATCTTTGAGTTATGCACCATCTCTACAAGCATCCCGAATATACCTACCGCGTAACGAACTCCCATCCATGGACACAATCGTATTATCTAATCCCCACCACCCTGAATCATTCACCTCAGGGCATACCCTTCAGGGGCAAAGCCGGGCGTCTCAGGGCTGAATCTCAGTACGACCTTACACAGGCTCGAGGATCCGGGATACGCCTTGTTTCGCCGTACACCATCTCGCTGTTACCCCTGTCTACTAACTAATTGAGCTCGACTGAACATGAGTAGTGGCACAGGCACATGATCGACTGCCTGTTCGTGGCTGTCTGAAGCAGAAGACATGGTGAGCAGAAGAAAGGAAAAGACAAACGGAATGGGAAAGGATGAAGGAATGTAAGAACGAAGATGTATTGAACGAGTGTGCCCCCTTGGTATGTATGTGGTATAATCTATATACACACAATCTGAACGCCGAACGCCTCATAGGGAATATGTACAGCGTATACCACCCTTACACAAAAGAAATATATATCCCCGTTTTCAATATCTCCCAAAAATACAACTCTGAGGCCTTAAGACCAATTGCCAACAGTGACCTTCAAATTCGTCGGGTTCGGGCCCGCAACAACACCGCCAGCATTCTGCCCACTAGGATTGACATCGTCGTACGCAAACGCGTAACCAACATTATCCGTCTCGTACATGTGCACAATGCGACTGTAGTGGTTCGTCGGACTGACCGTGTAGTAACTCTCCGCGCCCAGCGAGGGTTGGATGTTCCCGCCATCCATCAACAGCGTCGACCGCGTGAAGGCCGCACAGAGACGCGGCACCACGGCGCGGTGGATCGTGTTATCGCTACCCACGATCGCGAAGGGACCAGAGTTGCAACCCCAGATGTCTCCTGTGCTGGGCTTGGGATACGTCCGGCTGTCGCCTGCGCAGGAGAGCGAGTCGCCGTTCACGCGGCAGGTGACCTTGCCTGCGTCAACCTGGGTGTCGATCGTAAGATCCTGGCCCGCGTATTGACTCCAGACACGGTTGACGTAGCTATCGTAGTACCCGCCGAACTTGGCCGGGTTGCCTGAGGCGTAGAGGTTGGGCGAGAGCACGCGGAGGGCGGCGCCCGAGGATGTGGTGACGCAGAGCTTGTCCCAGGGCTGGCCATCGGCGGCGGCCTGTTTCTTGACGTCGTTGCAGACATCGTTGACGGCGCCTTCGACGAGACCCTTGACGATTTGGGTTTCACCGGAGGCGAGGGTGAGACCCATGCCGAGGGAGAGACCGACGAAGTCGACGTAGCTGATGTTGGCGTAGATGGTTGTGCCGTCGAAGTTGAATTCAATGAAGCCCCAGAGGATGGCGGCGGAGGGGTCACTTGGGTTCACGCCTGAGGGCTCTACGATGGCGGAGTTGCCGTTGCCGTCCTTGACGGTGTAGAACTTGAGTTGGCCCTGAGCGAACCAGATACGTGCCGAGATAAGGGGGCCGGGAAGGCGGATCTGGGTGGTTTGGCCTTTGGCTCCCAGGGGCATGGCAATGTTGGCGACGATCTCCTTGGGGACACCACCGTCGGCTTGGGGGTATACGTATTGGCCGTTGGCGCCGAGAAGACAGGGCATGCCAGAGGCATCTTGACCTGTAAGGTACATGAACATGCCATCACCGTAGTTGTTGATGACCGAGATGGGCAGGCCAGCCTGCGCCGTCATGTTTCCAGCTGGAATGGTTCCGGCTGTCATGTTTGAAGGTGGATAGGTCCCGGTCGTCATGTTCGTAGGTGGATAGTATCCCACGGCAGGTCTCTTTAGGGCGTTGGTGACTGTGCTGTTGATAACATTGTCTTGGGTGAGGATAACACTGCCAGCATCGCCAGGCTCTGCAACTGTAGGCCCGGCAGCAGACTGTGCAACAAGACAGGCCAAGGCGGCCGTGATAAACCCGAATAGACCACGCATGTTGTCGTCTCCGTCAAAGTAGTAGCTAGTGATATCAGGACAGCACTGCTCTGAAGCTCCTAAGGCAGGATTTCAACGTGAATAGCAACTTGTCATGAGAACCAAGCCTCGAACGGCACCAACCGGTTCTTTTATAAACGCCTCCAAGCCAGTCTCAGAGACGACAACCACCATCAGGAACGTCGTCCGGACCACACCATCGTCGGGACTCATGATGCGGCAACCCTGCAAGCCCTAGTGCCCTCCCCCGGATCTAAAATCTCTCAGTGGTACAGATGATGTTATAGCGAACAGAGAACCTTCCTTTTCGGGCACGGGAGCGCGGGCAGATGGCTTTGGCTGAGGCTCTTTTACTGGTCATGCCACAGGAGGCGGGCGTTTCAATTTCGCCGAAGAGAGCCATGGTCCTTGGCATCGACCCTCACCCCCTGTCCGGTAGCTGTCTGTCAAGCCATAAGAAAGATGGGAGCATGACTTAGTTGCTGTTGGCAACTTTGTCAGGTAGGGGACTGGGACTAGATCTTGGAGCACGTTGTGTCACAGAGTTGTATGTGAGACGTCATTATTGCAGAGGTATAGGAAACTAGCCAGCTTGCCAACGACGGGAAGTCAGTCATGCTTAGGGGTCTAGGAGTCTGTTATGGACGTCGTGGGTTGAGAACAAGACATCGAGGTCAACCGGACTCTGTCGATATCAGATGAAGAGATATCAAGCACTTCCGTCTAGACTGAGGATTCGAAAGGATCGAACCTGTGCCATATCTGAGGGGGTCAAAGGCTGGCTTACCCACGACAACGTCCACCTTCTAGACCCACGAACCCATCTCACATTGCCACGCTGTGTGGTCTCAGTAGCGTGCGGGGGAGGGGAGTTGCTGTATAGCCGGCATTTGAAACTACCAACATGATACTACCTCCTAGGTACGTATCGAGGAAGACTTCCATCCGACCAATGCGTGAAGCCGAAATCGTCGATTCGGCAGCTCCCTAGTTCCTGTCTACTACCAGTTTTCTATGCCGATCCGGGTTAGAAGTTGAGGACGAGCCACCCCGTCCATCCACACGGGCATGGGAAAAGGGTGCGAGTCAATGACTCAGGTGTCGAGATGTGTCAGGCACATCTTCGAGACAGGAGGTACATGAAGTCGGCATTCATTGTACGTAAGAAGAGCATGCGATGGTCTCTTGGCGATGTACCTATCACGGCAAGACTCGATCGTTCGAACTCGAGTCTATGCGGCAGACCCCGTTTTGCTAGTCAGCGGAGCTCTTCTCGAGCCTCCCGGCTCTTGTCTCACTTTGACAACGTGGCTCTATTCCACGTTACTCGACATGGATCTAACGGCCCGGTTGAGAGATCACGCCCGGTAAATGATGCAGATCATGTCACATGAAAGCTGCTCTCCTTACAGCAGATGCACTCTTTTCAGACGTCGGTGCGTTGGGGGAATGTGAACATCTGCCCGCACCGGCGTTGGACTTTTACAAGTATTCATCTGCTTACTCGTCAGGACACAAGGTATTGGGAGTGAGCATCGATATAGGTGTTGGCATACTTAGGAAGAAACTCCTCACATTATCGTCCACCACCAACTTACCTGTACCCTCTATAGTTCTCACAGCCACCCAAACGACGTCGTCAGTGTAGCGTCGTCCAGCACATGTTCAATCCCGGCGTTCAACAAGCCCTCCCAACAACCAGGGGCGCGTCGCAGACCCATCTCGAGATTGGGCAGGCATTGGGGGTACACGTCCCGCAAAAGAAAAACCCGGGGACGGACCACAAGGCCCAAAGGGGAAAGCGTCGATGCAGAAAGTCGACCTATCACCGTCGTCGACGTCGCTTGTCGTTGCAGGCTTGTTGGTGTGATGGACAGTGGTGGACGGTAGGCATGCCGAGTCGTCGTTCGCCCCGGTAAGCAAAAAAGGTGGGGTGCGTTTGCGGACAGGGAAGCTTTCGCACATGAGCACGTGTGATTTCGGGGCCAGTGGTTTTAGCGCGGGATTCTTTGAATTTTCGAGGGCAGAAAAAGTCTGCTGCTTCTCGCTATCGCTCTTTAGGGGTTAGTGCTGTGACTATGCCCTAAACGTGTCGGACTAAAGTTGCGCTAGTTTAGTCGCGATTGCAGGCTAATACAGACTGGGTAAGGACTGAAACAGATCTTCACAGGCACTTGACTCTTTGCATCGGGTTCACCTTCCAGATGGAAACTCAATTGATGAGAGTCGGGAGTCGAGACTTCTGCTTCGGTGATTAGATTCGCTCATGGCGTCAGTCTCAACCGGTCATCCAACTTCCCGAATGGGCTAGTTGTGAAAATGCGCTCCTGAACTTCAACCTCTCATTATCTCGACTGGTTGAGAGTAAGCATGAGAAGCATGTGAGTTGTGAGAGCATCACGCGCCGACGACTCTACCGATCCTTCATCCTATAAGAGGTCACTCACGGCCCGACGAGGTCATCTTCAAGCACCGCTACTTACCGGTTCTAGAGATGGCCTATTCGATTACCTACGAATTACCTATCTATTGCATTCTGTTCGCGAAGTCCGCGTTCACCATCTGCAAAGTCGCATCTTCCAGTCCCCTCCATCTGATGTCATGCCTCATCTAAACATCCTGCAAGGGCCCGTCACGTCAACTCCTGGTCCCATCGTCGCACCGGTTTTTCTCATCTCGACTCCCCAGACGCGCGCCGCCGAAGCATTGCCGAAGTGGCTGCTTAGGAGATCCTCCCCCAGTCGAACCTTCGTGCCCAATTCGCTCGCTATTGGGCGCACGTGTAGCAACCCAAGATATTCTATCACGATCTGTCAGGACCGTCAAGACCATACTGTGACGCCCACGATGAACATTAATTTCCCATGTGCGACACGCAGGAGAGAAAAGTCGTGCTATATTTCGTTTACACCCGTCGCGGGAGCCCATGATACCGGGGCACAAGCGCAGCCGGTAACCCGGGTAGGTCGTGAGAGTCCGGCTGTCGACATCCGAACGGGGAGTTTGTGAGATGCCGAACGTAAGGGCCATGCCAATCACGAATCTAGATCTCTGCTCGGAAATACCGGATATTGGTTTGGGACATGAAATATGAACAGGACCGTGCATGATGCATATGATTTATCGATCTCTTGTTTCGCAAACTGTTTCCTTTTCCGGTCATCGATGAGGCTCGGGCTTAGGGAAGAGGCGGTCCAGTAGAAATGGAGCGGCTGTGAGGAGATGATGCATTACGTGAGTTTTTCATATGACATTTCTCATATTCAACTGTTGAAAGGGGTAGGTATTGTATCTTGACGGTTATCGTCCGCACGGGACGAGTTGTTGGGCTTCGGGATTCATACCAACTAGGTAGGTGCCGTGTGGAAGCCGATGACAACAAGCCAACTCATAAGGGCGTCCCAAATCCCTCACGGGATATCGCATGCGGGCCGGAGTCGTCGCGTCCCAAGCAGTGTCACCACAAGCTACAATCCTCTTCCCGATCATCAGGGCAGGCAACAATCAGGTGTTGAAGAAGAAAAAGAAGAACTCGGCCATATCCTCCGGTCGGGGGCCTCTTGGCTGCTCATCTTACTCAGCACTTTGTTGTCTGATCCTGATGGGCTGCGCGCAGAAACGAATGAGAGAGTCTAGGATGACACACCTGATGCGGCATGTGACCAATCGTTGGGACGAGAGGGTATAAGCATGACTTGCGCAGTATTCCTGCCCATAACGTGAGAGGGTAACTAGTTCTCATTTCAACCTGCAACCACTGAGATGCGCCGTCTTATGTAAATCACGGCTTCATACGGAAGAGACTACATGTCGGCCCTTGCGCTCTCATAGGGAGGAGGCTAGTCCCGTACGGAACGCGTGACTTGGAGAATTTCCTGATATATCACGGCTACTTACTGTGTGTCTCAGTCCGGTTGCCAGCATTTCAGGTTTTACGATGAGACTACATGAGACTACGAGCAATGAGGGTGAGTGTAGTATAAGTGAAACCAGACGCACGGGTTGTTTATTCAATACATACACTTGACGGGATCTCACTTGTTAGTTAGCTGTTCCCTGCATTTGCACACCCTCCCCATCTGATAATGAGTGTTACCTATCAACAAATAATACGATATATCAACTTGTGAACGAGTTATCACTTAACATATGTATGTGTATTGCAAAGATGAGTTTGGTTACAGTATGATATTGTGTAAGTGTGTATGTAAATATCGCTGGCACGTCACGTCGCATCTCGCATCCGCATTCCGTAACAATCCCGGGTCTTAGTCACGTCCACACCCCAAACGGACCCGAACATTCCGTGTCCGCAACTGTAAAAACACGACGTTCCATCCAGAGTTTTTAACTGACTCGTTTCATTCGTATCTATATGCATATTACAGCTAAAGAGAAAACTTAAAAAGAACCCATTCATTAATATATCCGCGTCGACATCCTTGCCGACGATAATTATCCATTTCATTCCCATATCGTTATTAGTAGTAAAACACATCTCTACCGATGTCTGAAATGCTCCCTGATCAAGAACATCACACACAGTCCCAGTCCCAATCCCGCGAGGCCGATACCGAAGTATAGGCCGCCTCGGAACCCGGCGAGTAGGTCGCCATCCCCAACATGTATCTCCACCGTGCCGGCGAAGCCGACGCCGAGGGAAATTGAGTAGTTGACGATCGTGTTGACTAAACTCGCGCCGGTACCCTGGTGTTCTCGCTTCACGGCGTTGGAGATGATGAGGGTGGCAGCGGGGAAACTCATGTCCATGCCGAATGGGATGACGAGCGTGCAGACGAAGATCTGGCCCCAGTAGATCTGGTCCGGCGGGACTGTGGCAATGAGGGTGACACCGATGGTGAAGGCGCTCAATGCGATGGTCATGACAACGGGGGGTTTAACCTTGAGAGGGCCCAGAAGGGTACCCGTCACCATGGCAGCGATGAACCCGCTGATGACGAGGGGCGTGGCCCAGGCGACTGTGAGTAGAGGGCTGAGGTGTCGGACCTCTTGGAGCATGCGGAAGAAGTACAGAATCCAGATACCGAAGGTTGCCCAGCCACATGCTACAGTGGCGAGGACGAAGCCGACATCGATATTGATGGCGTCGAAGGGCAGCAGAGGTCTCGGCGCGATCTTGTATTCGATCCAGCAGAACAATCCGAAGATAAGGAGACCAGCGACGAGGGGAACGATGGTCTCGGGGGTAGCCCAGCCGACGATGGGCGCTTGGTTCCAGGCGAAGTTGAAGATGACGAGGGACACGACACCGGTCAGCGTACCGGGCAAGTCCAACTCATCGCACAGTTTCTTCAAAGTGACGCCGTCGGCGAAGTCGTCTTCTTTCCGTGGGACGTCGGGGATAACGAAGTAACCGATCACCACAAGCATAGCCAGCCAGATAGCCATCATAAACAACGCCCAAGGCCACCAGACAAGCGCCAAGGCCGAAGCGATAGCGGAACCAATGATGGCACCAATAGGAGCAACGGCACCGAAGCAGGCGAAGAGCATGGCCTTCAGGTGGCCGGGCGGGTAGAAGGAGCCGAGGATAGCGAGGGCGTTGGGCAGGCAGATGGCCGGACCGATGCCCTGGAGGACGCGAGCGAAGACGATGAGGACATAGTTCGAGTAGATGCTCACACCGACGATGAGGGACCAGACTGAGAACCAGGCGAGTCCGATGAGGTACATGCGCTTATAGCCGAAGACGTCGCCGAGACGGCCGGAGAACAGGATAAAACTGCCGACGGTCAGGGAGAAGCCGGCGACCAGCCACGCGAGCTGGCCCGCGTCCGTGACGCCGAACGATCCACCGACGGGGCCCAGGAGAACCAAGATGGAAGCGAAGGAAGCCTCTGTTTGCACGGGTATGTCAGTCCGTGAGTTATTACTACTATTAATAACTAATCAAGGGGGGGAGTCGGGAAAGGGAGTGGGGATTCGGTTAGACGGAAGGAATGCGGCGCGGCTTACGGGTTGTGAACTGAGCCATGCACACGACGAAGACTAGTACGACTTGACGGAAGGCAGATAGGTTTTCGGCGGGCCATATGGATTCGGCTCGAGATGTCTGTTGGCCCATGGGTTCGCCCACGGCGACGGTATCGTCGCTCTCTCCACCTGACATGTTGTCGGTGGCCTCGACCGCCTTACCCATGATCGAAATGGGGTGCGCAGCAACACCAATAGCGACGATTACAACGAAGACAACACCAAGTCTACCGAATCGAAGGGAAAGGAAGTGTTGTTAGGTGATGGGTATTAAAATAGTGAGGAGAAGATTGTATCACGAGGGTTGCCATTCCCATATATACTAATGAGTGAACATGACCGACCATCACCGACGCAACGGCGTTTGATATGGCTCTCTGGTGGTAAAACCGAGAGTCAACCCTTGTCAAATCCGAAAGCCCCTAAGGCGTATCCCGTAAGGTATGAGCCATGGGGCATGGGGGGAGGGGGGTCTGCTTGTGGTTTATTCACGATGACAAAGGATTACAAGTACATTCACTTACAAACAAGCTGACAAGGGAACCAGCCAAGAAAAAAAAAGAGACAAGAGAAGAAGGAAGAGAAAAAAAAACAAGCCATCGATGCGCCCCACACCCGCACGATCGTACAGTACGGCTCACTGCATTGCCATCGCCAGTCTAGACGGGACCGCCCTTGTTAGTCGTCGCATGGGACGCGCCTGAAAGGGCTTGAATAGGCATCGGTAGAGATTCCGGTGTGAAAAAAGAGGATCTTCAATGTGATTGTTCCTGGATCCATTACGAGTAGAGTTGGAGATAGGTAAATTGTACCGGGTCCGAGTCGGGAGGTATTCCACCGTACTGGGACATGAAGGGGTACCTCTTACACGTGCAATGAGACAATGCGAAAAAAAAGGAACCGTTTCTAGAATGCGCTGGCAGATCGAAATACCTGAATTATGACGAGATTCACAGCACAGATCTAAGTACCTGCCCATTATCTCGCAGATACGGGTAATCCGTATTCCGTACCGGCAGTTGCCAGCGGACGGTAGAAAGCGCGAGTGAGTCGAGACAAAGTCGCAGGCAGGAACGCCCATTAGTAATGCTGAGACGAGCAGAGCCTGGAAGTAATCCGTACCTACGTGTACTTTTTATCTCTTCCCGCCCACTTCCTCTAAACAGCCTCACGCCCATCTCTCATTGGCCAGGTCCCCCGCCGATATTCCATGACTCAAGGGCCAGACGGGCTAGCAGAGACCGAAGACGCGTAGCAGCAGAGACCGATCAGCGATCAAGTTTAGCGGTATGGGCACTCTTCTTCGCCAGATTACAGATGTGCACTGTCAGCAAGTCATCGAGAGCGAGGACGGCATTAATCAGCCAGCAAGAAAAGGACCCAGCGAAGAGCGACAAAGGGAAGGAATGATGAATCACAGATACTCAAAGTAAAAACTCGGGGGTCGGATTTAGGAGAAGAGAAGAAGGACGCGAGCCGAAAGAGAGACGAAGACGAAGACGAGAAACCAGAAATCGTCATATTACGGGTTATCTGCAAACGCGCCACGTCAACAGGGATGAGAGATCTGTCCCGTACTTTTCTATCTATTCATTGCATTGTTTTCGTACGACTTTGCGAGGTGAGATCGTCAGCCAGGCTGCGCCAGCATATGTGTGAGATTATTCAACAGCAACAAAGAAGCAACCTCGTGGCTCATATCGCGTGTCGGCAAAAGCAATACGAAAGAAAAACAAAGCAAAACACCGTATGTACATTCATCTGAATACGGAAACGAAACGACAGCCCAAAACAAAATGAACGGATTATGCGCCGAACGGTTTGAGCCTCTCATCGGCGTTGCCCAGGCGCCGTTTTATCAGGTTAGGCACAGAACAAGAGCAACAACTGCACTGTTTTTAGAACCGACTCGCTTGCCCTGCCGAATAACGGCCGAAACGGCTGTGGGGCCGAAGTAGCGGTGGGACCTCACCCACTGTGCCCTGAAATGCAGCGGGGACTCGATCGAATCCGTGGCTAAGGCACGTACAGTGTAAAGCCGTGAGAGTCCAAGCATTAACACGGTGCCTCACGAAGCAGACAAGTCGACGCCACTTACACATTACTACTATCTACCATTCGTGTGAGTCTCTTTGTTCAAACGCATTCATCATAAAGTCCTACATCATGTATGTACGAGGACTACAGAAAGGAATAGGCACATGTTTTCACTGACAAGAACGTGCCAAGGCTCACGTCATAGTTTCAGGCACCCGGACCTCGACGAATCGGATCTTCTATCATGTGAAAGTAAACAATCCTGCTTGCCAGGCCTAGACCTCGTCTCGCCCAATCTGGGAGTTGTGAGTATGTAGGTAGCGCCTACCGGTATGTAAAGGGATGTATATCTCGTCTCTCGTGATACGGAGTATTACTTGAGAAGCTCACCAGACACCCTCGATTCGTTCTGAGCTCTTGACGGTACTTGAGGAGGTGTACGGGATACCTGTGAGGGAGGGTAGTACACACCTATACCACTACTACTGCTACCGTCAATGTCGTACGTCGTCGGCAGGTCTTCATGCCGTGCACCGGTTAGCTATTAAGCTTATCCTGGTTTCCTGGTCATCGGCTCTGAGAGACTTCACAATACTCCGTGCTACGCAGAGGAGGGCATATCACGGACTCGTTATTGTTAAGTCCGTCCAACTCACGCTTGTGCACTCATCTTCACGCTCAACTAGGTCGGCGTGTTTCAGGCCTTCGGATCTTTCGGCAGTGTCACGACGTGCTTTTCACAGTTGAGTGGTTGGGTATGAGGAGTCTGAAACTCTTCACTCACTCGGTCAAGCAAATCGAAACCCAACGGCCGCAGATCTGCTCGCTGTCTCACCTCACCAGACAACACTCGGGCCCAAACACAGCCATAATATTCTCCTATATCCGCAGCAATATATCGGACTGAAGCTTTCCTACGATCAACCATTCTCCTCATGGCATAATCATCATGCGAGCCCGCGGCCCATGTGGCCCCTTTTCTTTTTCCCATTCTCCAGCAGAAGCAAAATTCCAATAAAACCCCCATCTGACAAATCTCCATCGCACCATTCCTCGCAATCCGGCTGTCGACATCGTCTTACGTACTACAAGTGGTATGACCTTCCTGCCGCCGGGAACCCCCAACCCACCCAACAAGGGGTGTGTGCAACAGCGGGCCGCCCCTCACACACACCCGTCTACCTTGCCGAATATATGACCACGCGCAGCACGATACGAGAATACTCGTAGTCCGTAATATGAACGTCGGATTTCCGGAGTGTATAAGTTTATGCGGTATAGAGTCGTGTCACGCATGGCGGGATATCAAAAAGTCGGAGAGACGTGATTGGGAAAGATCGTCACGGATGTGACTTGCCGATCGTGGGTTTATCGGATCCGTATCCCCGTGTCCCCACGGAAGACCGCATGATGATTCGGGCTATGTCTTGTTTCATACTTAGGGTCGGTCAGGACATGGTTATGCGTTGCGTGGCTCCGGGCTATGCGCCGAAGTGCGCGGACGAAGGAGCCGGTGGACAGGCCGTCTCGGATCCGTGATAAGCGGATCCGGTTCGGAATACATGGTATGTTTATGAAGCCGTTCCGGGCATGATATGGTTAGGACAGATTATGGGTTACAGCCAGATCTGGAACTCCGAGATTCATACACGTAAGTGAATCTGCTTACCTTACTACTCATTGCTCACTCATACGATGACAGCGGAACGGGGCATCTTAGAAGCTGACCAAGACGGTAGGTAGTTATCGTTTTTAATACGAGTGTTGTTGAATGCTGAGATCATTCAATGATTCCACATTCATAGATCTCACATACGGAGATTCCACATGAAACGATTCCAACTCTTAGTCATCTATGTGATAACACAGCTCAGCGAGTGTGATCCGGAGATAGGTGACTAGATCTCTCCGTTCTAAGATTAAATATGGGTTACAGTTCACCACATTCCCGAATTCGATATCTCGTTCTCATATTTTAGGACAGAAGTACTTACGCAGCGAAAACACGAGAGAAGCAGTTTATAAATGATGATCGCTATTAATTGCCAGACTCACACAGCAGAAACAGATCGATATCCCGTTCTCTATTTTCCCGGAGGAGTAAGCAACTCATGAAAGTCCGAACATGGGAGGAACAGCTCAAAAGAAGCAGCTTAAAGAGAACCACTATTCTACCCACCTACTGAGTACTCCAGATTCGCAGAGCAAGGACAGCCTATAAGTCAATTCTAACATGAGTTGCGGCTTCATTATTCGGGCCGATATCGTCTCACTTCCCTTACCCAGAGCGGAGTCAGCAGTATGAGGCGGGAGGTTCAACGTTCAATAGCAAAAGGATAAAATGATACGGACACCACACTCCTCACAATCCAGCCTCAACTCTCACAAGATCCCGATCTCAACCGAAGGTTCATTCTAGTGTTCTCTCCTCTATGCCAGTCCAGCCGTTCCCACGGACCATCAGCTGAACCGACACGGTCCTCCGCGCCGCTCCCAATCCGGAAATCAGGACCATCGCTCGCCGCATCACAAACGGGCATCATCCCAATCCCACCAATCGAGACTCAAACTCAGCCCAACCGATTCTCGAATCCAGACTCACGATCAATCCGAAAGCAGTATTTAGCGCGCGGGATGACCACCTCTTCGGTCATCACATGAACGTTAAAGAACGGTGCCATTTAGGCAAACAGCTTCGTCTGACAGCGACGTTCTAGGCAGGCCGGCGTTTGCTTCCGTGCCCAAGACGACTAGATGTTAGTCCCTGTAGGAGAGAGACTGGGCAAAAGAGCCGTGTATAGCATTGGGCTAGAAGAGGGATGTTGTCGCTTGTCGGGCCGTACTTAAGCGCATAGAAAAAAAGACATCATGAAAGGTAGGTAGATATATGTAAGCCCAACCACCCAACCTTCCCCTATTGACTCCAGATCTTCCCTCTACGCATCCAAACAGCGAGTTCTCGATACGAGCCATGAAGTCGACTCTCTACACCCTAGCCTTCGCGGCAACCGCCACCGCCCACGCAACATTCCAAGACCTCTGGATCGACGGCGTTGACAATATAAGTTCCCAATTTCATCCCCCTATCTCAACCCTCGTCACTCAAAATAACTAACAAAACCCACGGCGCAACCTGTGCCCGCCTCCCCCTCTCCAACACGCCGGTCCAAGACGTAACCTCGGACGCCATAGCCTGCAACGCCAACACCTCCCCAGTGTCCGGAAAATGCTCTGTAACCGCCGGCTCAACCGTAACAGTCGAAATGCACCAACAACCCGGCGACCGCTCCTGCAGCAACGAAGCCATCGGCGGCGACCACTTCGGCCCGATCCAAGTGTACATGGCGTCCGTGTCGGACTCCTCAACGGCCTCCGGCACAAGCGCATCCTGGTTCAAGATCTTCGCGGATACCTGGGCGTCTAGCCCCGGGGCAGCAACCGGCGATGCCGATTACTGGGGCACGAAGGACTTGAACACGTGCTGTGGACGCATGGACGTGAAGATCCCCTCCGACATTGCCCCGGGTGACTACTTGTTGCGCGCGGAGACGTTGGCGTTGCATGTAGCCGGGAGTACCGGCGGTGCGCAGTTCTACATGACGTGTTTCCAGCTGACTGTTTCCGGATCCGGGACGGAGACGCCTGAGGGCGTGAGTTTGCCGGGGGCCTATGCGGCGAGTGATCCCGGGATTTTGGTAAATATCCATGCGCCGATGTCGACGTATGTTGCGCCTGGACCTACTGGTGCGTTGGCTCTTATCCATTCAGGAAATTTGTTGATCGGACCGTGACTGACGGGTAGGGAAATAGTCTACTCAGGCGGATCAACCAAGAGCGCGGGTTCGCCCTGCGAGGGCTGCGAGTCGACGTGCGAGGTAGGCAGCGGACCGAGTCCGACGACCACGACGACGGGAGGCGGCGGTAGCGGGCCGACGACGACGAGTCCGACGACCACGACCACGACTACCCGCGGTACGACGATGACGACGACCACGACAGGTTCCGGATCGAGTCCCACTGGATGCGCGGCACAGCAATACGAGCAGTGCGGAGGTATTGGGTGGACTGGATGCACGACGTGTGCTGTAAGTTTTCTCCTGTCTATCAGAAATTTCTAGTAGAGCTGTTTGCTAACTATGTCGACAGTCCGGCGAGTGTACCGTTCTGAACGACTACTACTGGCAATGCCTCTAAGGGAGTGTACGGTGAGGAATTTTGGTCCGGATCTATGTGGCTGTCTTACTGGACGAATATCGCCAGTACTCTCGTTCTTCGGTATCAAAGCAAGCCGTCATATGTCAAAATAGCGCGTTTGGATGAAAGACTAGGAAGGTTGACATGCTATCTAACTCGCCGACGAGACTTATATATCCCATATCACTGGAACCAAGATGCAATGACTTCTAAGAACATTTTATCACAATGGCATAAGGGGCAGTGAGAATGAGAGTTGCGAATTTTGATCTATTATTTTTCGTTACGGGATATATCAGTATATAAATATTTATTAATTTTCTGTCGGTGGGCCGACGTAGTTCTCGCGACCCCAGGCGATATACCAGCCCAATGAGATCACGGTAAAGCCGACAAAGACAACAGGCGCGTAGTTTGCCAGGGACGGGTCGGTAACCGGAACGACAGTGGGCATGGAGAAGAGAGGGATGACAAGTAAGGTCCATGCTAGTGAAATGTTAGCCTTCACGGAGAAAGGAGTAGGTGAGACTGGATGACATACCAATGGCAATAGCGTTACAGACCCAGCCGAAGGAACCGAGGAAGAACGAGCCTGTAGCCACCGTCTTCCGGCCCTCCCACATGCTGACTGCGATTGGGACAGAGTAGGCAGCTGTAAGTGCGATGACGCCCACACCAGAGAACGCGTTGAAAGCAGCCGATGAACCGAAGTAAATTAGACCGAGAGCAAGTTGAATCACGGTGCCTAGTATCATGGCATTGAGGGGCACATCCAGCTTCGGATGGACAACCTTAAACCATTTCGAGCCGGGGATGGCGCCATCGCGGGCGAAGCCATAGATAGAGCGTGATGTAGCCGTGGTACAACCAATTCCGCAGATGATACCCAAGACAAGGAGTGGAACCAACAAGGCGAATGCAGCACCAGAGCTCCCAACTGCCATCTTGATAATGTATGGGACGGGCTGGGCGAGCGGGATCAGCTCCTGGATATCGGGGAGGATGAACATGAGCGGTAGGAGGAAGACCAGCCCAGCGACAAGGTTGAATAGGATGGTCAGGACCATAGCCTTGGGTACCTGAGTGGCAGGCGCTCGCACTTCCTCGCACATGCTGCATGCATATGTCAGTATCACGAAGAACGCTTTCCCGGGTAGTGTAACCGGTGGGAGGGCGGGGTGGTCCTTACGAAATGATCATGCCGGTCGAAGAGGTAGCATACGCAGCATGCAACAGGCCAATGAAGAATGACCAGCCAGGAGTCCAACCCGAGTTCACCTCGAATGAGGTAAACACGAAACTCGCGTCACGGCGACCATTCTTGGCAAGAACCAAGGTAGCAACGAGGATGGCAATCACACCTGCAAAGGTCCAGAAGATGGCAAATGTCTAGAACAAGCAGCAGGTTAGTTCGCCAGTCAATCAGTCAATCAGTAACGCGGTTGTGTAAGTAAGGGAGTGATACTGTGAGGCCAGCGATGACAGAAATGGAAAGGGGTAGGGGGGCAACGTACATCAAGGATGGGCAGCCATTTGTTGCACAATGCACAGACGACATTGCAGAGTAACGTGAGCCCAAGAAAGATCAGGAAAACCTGGTAAGCGGAGCCCTCGAATATACCACGACCATCGGGCCCCTCGAAGACGTTGATACAGCTGACGAAGAACAGGGCAGTCGCGAAATTAACGGAGAGGGTAATGGTGATATTGCCGACAACGTAGAGCCACCCGCAGACCCAGGCAGATATACGACGATAGTTCGGAGAGGCCAGCATGAAGGCCTGATAGTAGACTCCGCCTGCTGTTGGGTAGACGCTCGTGATTTCGCCAAGCGAGCACGCGACACAAAAGACAATAAGAGAAACGGCAACCCAGCCCCAGATGACGTCGACAGGGCCACCGGAGACCAGTGGGTAGTAGAGGGTGGTAGCAAGACCGTAGGGGACGGCAGCCAAGACAAAGGACATGAAAGCGACCTGGAAGGTCGACCGGTTCCGTTGTAATTCAGGCGTGTAGCCGAGCGAGCTCAGCAGCTGGTCGGCGGAGGCCGTGTCGGTCTCATGGCTGGAGACCTTGTTCTCAGGGTCGACACCCATCTTGATCTCGATAGTTGATCAGAGGAAGGTAAGAATACAGTCAATAGGACGGCGGGAGCCGGGATTAATAACTGTAGATGATGGGTCACAGTTCCAACTCCATGCGTGCAGAGGTCGAAGAGGGTGGTGGAGGAGCGGATGATTGAGTGGTGTGCAGGTTTAGAAGAAGCAAATCTAGTAGAAAATAAAAGAAGAAAGACTGAAAAGAAAGAAGAAGGAGGAGAGGAAAAAAAGAATCTACTGGGGGAGCTTTGAGGCAAATAAATGAGCAGGAGCAGGAGCAGTAGAGGTAGAAGAGGCTACGAGTACATCATCGGGAAGCAAGCCGTAAGACGGGATTGCCTTCTGCCTTGTTGACCCGGAAGAGCATGCAAAAGACGCACATGCAAATGGCTCTAGCGATTCTGTGAGGGCCAATGCAAGCCAATGCGAGCCAATGCGAACCTGTTGAGGATGGATCCGGGGGGCAGGGCAGGGTTCAAGTTAGCTCCCGACGAGTTGGATCTGCTGGTAAACTGCGACGGGCATAAGCTGCAAGTGGTGAGGCCACGGTTAACCCCAAGAGAGTAAAGACGCGTCCGAAGAGCAGGGGCCATCTTCGGTTTCCTACGGGGGAGCTGGGGCAGGGAGTGGGCAGAGACTGGGACAAGCAGCGGGACAAGCACTGGGTCCCTGGGACAACTGCAACGCAGATCGTGCACTGTCTCGTGAATGTACCGCTACAAGTAGGGATCACAGGTCAGGAATCCATACGAGTACAAATCTCTCGGCCAGAGACATGCCTCGCCATGCCTCGCCATGCTCCGTACTTCGCACATACAGCTAACAAACGTGCAATGCATGTCCCAGATGTCCACTGTAGATGGTACCTAGGTACAAGCAGCCTGATAAAACGCGAAATACTGGTACCTCTAGTGTGCTCTGGGTGGTTCATCTGATAGAGATTCCGGGCCGCGGATTGGTTGTTTTGAAGATGGACTTCTGTAGGAAATCAACATGCACGGCTAGGTGAGAATCCGGACGGAAGAAGAAAAGACCTGACGAAAGAGCACGGGAGAAGTCACGGTCGCGAGTCTTTCTCCCGATGGAAATGCAAATGCCGCTAAACCAAGCTAGGTTACGCCCTATGGTCGGCCGCTTAGGGATTACGCACGTGATTGAACGCTATCTTCCGTAGGACTAGCGCTAAAGCAACCTGGCATGTGCGTGCATGCAGCTACGCACTGTAGGCTGCACTGCATCCGTAAGGTACGGTACCGACATCATTTAGGGAGGTGGTACCAGCTTGAACAGATGCTATCCTGTCTGCGATACCACTGCGTGCATTAAATCAAAAGAGAAAAATTTCAGATAGTAGACTACCTACTCGTACAGGTAGGTATCACAAAGGAATTGTAAAGCGACGATTGCAAGCGATTGTTATTAGAGGATGAAAAATGTAAGACCCTATCGTCATAGGAGGTACCTAATGCTCGTTCGGCAGCACACATCCGTACTGTTTGCTGCTCCGATGTACACTGTAAAGTCGGGACGACTTCTGGGGGTGGAATGGAAGTGAACTGAATCTTGGGTGAGATCTTCGCGCCGCTAGTGCGTCTAGCAGGAATTACCTACAGATGGAACACGCTAAAGGCGCAACCGGCCCACCAACGTAATCATTAATTCAGCTGCAGGTGCAACCCCCCGGGCCGCGCAGGGCCGTCAACCTTTTGACGGTGTCGTCAGTGAGTGAAAGCATTCCTGGAATATTCACTCACCATCTACACACACTGAACACTGAACATTGGGACAAGAGCGAAGCTGCCTCACTGAGTAGGCAACGACTCCAACTTCCTAAACATGTCTAGGCAGAAGAAATGAAGCAGAAACAAAGCTCCAATGTGCAAGTGAGCAGGCAAGACACTGACCGCAGCAGTACCGTACGGAATAGGTACACTCCCCTTGATCAAAGGGGCTCTTGGCAACGAACATCCCCATACATACGAGTAAGCCGTAACCCTGAGTTATTTTCAGGCCATCGACATTCCTGGCTGCTCTTCTTAGTTTGGGATATGCCAAGATCACATGCAGACGGGAATACGAAACGGGACAGTTGCCCTGAATACGGAATAGGTATGCACGCTTGACTCTCTCGCTCTGCATCAACGCCACCCGCGATGAGCTATCGCATAAACCAAACATCGGCAGATATCCGTCGCTACTCGTACGGGAGCCATTGCAAGCTATGTACGGATGATCTAGCTATGAACTAGGAAGATTTTGCCGATAGTTTCTACGGATCTAGCTTGGGAGTTCAGCAGCCATGAGTGCTCAAGAGACTCGAATCGGCATGAGCTCTCTTCTACCATCCCCATCTAATCCCGCAAGCCAGCGTGCCCGTGATGTCATGAGCCCACTCGCCCATGCTAGCGCCAGGAACCGTCGAGAGACCACCCGTCTTGCCGTTGCCTATCCCGTACATACCTGCATACTGACCACTGACTGACTTACTGACAATTACGGAATACCTACCTACTCTGCATATGGCTTCTTCACTCTACCTAGGTTCCGAACGGGACGACTGTCTTGGTAAGGCTTGACATCTCATGTCTCCTTACTGATTCTATTATCACGCTGAACTTACCCGCTTTGCTCGACTCATGTCACTCAAAAAAGAAGAGAACCCGCTCGCTCGTCAGCTGAGACGTCGACGTCTTGATTCTGTAACCGCCTACACTAATGTAGCCGTCAATATGTCGGCTGCGTCGGCGAAGAACGAGACAAGAATAGGCCTAGGTAGGTGACTGAAGTCACCTGGAGTTATAGATCGCAGCTGTAATCCGTACAGTATCTCTGTTGTTACTGATACGTGACGCCGTCACATGCACGTTACCCTGTCAACTCCTAAGAAACCGCTCAACCGCTCAACCACTTTGCGCCATCAACCAGTCTGGACAACTTCGCAAATCCCTCATACGAAAAACACGACACGGCATCATGAACGCAAGACCAACCTCCAGTTTTCTCAATCAAATTCCACGCAATGACAGTCTACTCTCTCAACAAGTGCACAAAACCGCGCATACAATTCAGTAGTCCAATGCGCGAATTCTTCGCTCTCTGCGAGTTTTGTCAGGCTCATTGGATTACAGAAATCAAGTCTATCGCGTAAGTAATCAGAAATTCTGCCATTTGAGCTCATGCGGCTGCATGTACGAATAAAAGCGCAAGGCGATGTGACCGTGATGCGCTTTCTTGCTGTTGATAGTCGATTCGAACTCAGACATCGCCTCAAACAGCTCGCCGATCAACATGCGCACTCTCCACAATGCAAGTCGCAAGCCAAAAGATCCATGGGAGTAGAGGATATGGGACAACCAGTACTCACGCTTTTCTGGTCTCGCATCATGGCGAATGAGACGAAGGAGGCGTATGCGGCTCTGGAAGCCGTCAAACTCGTCCGGCAATTCATGCACGGCATCGATGATGTATGCATACGCGATAGCGATGTCGCTCCGCCCCGTCTATCATTTTCAGAATTAGACATGGAGCTGCGCCTCAGTCTCAGCATGGGTTTTGTGATCTTCTGCATAACAAGCGACACATGATCATGCGAAACAACGATAGCATGATTGATATGTTCGTACCTTGACATACAAATTCCCACTTCGAGCTTCTCAGAAGGTCCTCATATGATGCATGGCATCTTCGGCAGTGCGAGGAGTTGGGGTCGACGACCAAATACGAGTATGCGTGGCGACTCCATCTGCGGATATAGCAGGACCATTTATGAGCTGTGGGTGATCGGCATGAAGTCGAAATAGTCACGATTAGCGTCGGTTGCGTGAAAGCTGATAACGAACCGCGCCTCAACCTCGTGATATGACATCCAGGTCACGAGGTAAAGAAGACGGCCTTGTTCATCCCAACTGATTTATGTCGAAGCTGAAGAGCCGATGAGTCCGAATGAAGACGGGCGTCATGATTCCGTTGGATACTGAAGCCAGTGGAGAAAGGCCAGGAAACAAGTGTGTAAGTTCAGCACAACAACCTTTCTCCTCGCATTCACGATCTCATGTCTTTAGTTCTTATCTGTTTTTCCGTGAATCGGAAACCAGCACTCGCGCATTCTTATCACCACGATACTATGAAACAGGCTCATGGAGACAATGCGTATGCCCAAGGAATAAAATGCCTAATGAAGCCTCAATTGAAATTCTATATACAAGAAATTCGTCTTAAAATCATATCAACATGAATCGAAAAAAGGAGAAACATCTTGTTCTCCTGGGCACTTTTCCTTTCGCTTGCGCTCACTCCTGGAGCTTGAAACCCTCCTCTAAATGATGGAAAGGGGCAAGGAACTTAGTACGGCTTCTGGCCGAGGAAGTTACCAACAGGCGAGTATCTTCCAACAACCCAGGTTCGGCCCTGCCCATCCTTGGCACTGCCCATGCCGAGCTTGGTGCTGCTTCTCCAGACACATTGAGCTGAAGCATTCCGTGGTCAGCCTGTGTGCGATTCAAACTGTTCGGACAAAAGACGACTTACTAAAATGGCCATAACTCATGAAGTCACCCTGTCCAATTGGCTCACCGTGGTAGTTCTTCTCCTCACTGAGCCACATCTTCGTGGAATCAGCGAAAGGATTGGGGCCTCCACCGACT
This sequence comes from Xylariaceae sp. X167, assembly GCA_028637775.1. Taxonomy (NCBI): domain Eukaryota; kingdom Fungi; phylum Ascomycota; class Sordariomycetes; order Xylariales; family Xylariaceae; species Xylariaceae sp. X167. The sequence continues at coordinate 25,493 of JAJFDK010000147.1, forward strand.
CTGTGAATCATAAGTTAGCCCAACATCTCCATCGCGGTACAACAGCAAGATCACTTACTGAGCGAGGTTCTCGCCCTGGTTAGGACGCTGGTCGCCACTCGAGTGCTCCAGTTTTCCAATCTGCGCCAAATGCTTTGCGTAGTCCTCGGCAGACTTCGCAATAGCCGGGTCCCACGTCATGGGCGGGACACCGACGGCCTTGCGCTTATCGTTGTGCAGCTTGAGGGCCGCCTGCTGGTCGGAGGTGAGCTTGGCGCCCATGGCGGCGAAGTTGGCGCGGGGGCGGAACTGGGAGCGGGCCATGCGCATCATCCTGGCGGCGGGCAGCTTCATGGGCTGCTGCGAGACGTACATCTTGCCGAGCTCGGTGAAGTTGCCGTTGGCGTCCATGAGTTGCGCGGCCGGGCTAACGAAGCTGTCGGCGACCTTGCGTTGGAAGTCGAAGAGGCCGTACTCGAAGACCCAGCTCTGCTGGTCCAGCCAGTTGCAGACCTTGACGGTGAAGTTGAGGACGTTTTGGGCGTTGCGGTCGATGCAGGCGATTTCGGTGACCATCTTGAGGGTGTTCCGTGATTAGAATGGCTTGATGTTTTATGATGTGGAACTACTTACGACTTTCACGTTGGGCCACTTGTTGTGCATGTCAGTGATGTACTTGGTGGCGTCGTCGGGGTTGGTCGAGTAGTAGTGCAAGCAGAGGTAGTCAGGCATCTCGCTGGCAACGTACCCCATCCACTTCTGAATCCATGCCTGGCCATTTGCGTCCTGCCAATACTGTCAGTATCATGTTTCAAAGCAAGTCGAAGGTTGGTATAAAACCTACAGAAGCAACAGCGGGGGAACCGAGCTTCTTTCCCTTGTTCTTCCGCATGGGAACCATCTGGCTGAACCAGATGTCCCTGGCTTGCTCGGGAGAAATACCAGCACGTTCAGGCTCGTTGAAGAAGAGGATGATGGGTTGGTCGGAGCTCTGGATAATGGCCCAGTCGTTGCCCTTAGTGGTGTCGAGGGCGCGGACCATGGGACGGAAGGGGACGCGACCCTTGAGCTCCGGAGGGACCCAGGCGTTCCAGTTGATGCAGGAGGAGATGGGGCAGTTGCCGCCGAAGGGGACCTGGTTGATCTTGTCGGGGCAGCCCGGGTTGCCGGGGCCGGCGCTGTTGGTCCAGTCCCAGAGAAGCTGACGCTTTTGAACAACCATTGTGAAAGTATTAGAAAGTGTGAAGTGAAAAAAGTAAAGAGAAGTGAATTGAAGTGTATGAGTTGAGTTGTTTGTGTGATGATGATGATGAAGCTCAAAAACAAGAAGCACGACGAGGGCGACGGCTTTTATGTTCTTCGAACAAGAGGATGTTCACGACGAAGTTCATCCATCTTCGTCCGTCACCAACAATCCCAATCGCAAAAGCAAACGAAAATACTCATCCATCTTCTCAGATGCGACAGTACATCGTATCATGATCCGCGAAAGCCGGACTGAGAAGAGCAACACAGATTCCAACGTCAACTCCCAACAGCAAAAATGTTCAATTCCTACATAGAAAAATACGTGATGCGTGTTGGCTGAGCAAGACTGACGAATCACGATCCTACCAAAATACCAATAGTCTGCTTATTTTAGGAATTGCGATTTACAAAGTATTGCGTGTTGGGGTTTGAGTTGAGTGACGGCTCGCAAATCCTCCGGGAGCGCGGTGGGATTCGCAAGAACACGCCCGCAAAAAAACCCGGTACATAGGACTCGGGACGGGTCATTCGCGGACGGACACAAAACACAGCCGATTCGCATCTTTCGTCATCTCCGGCCCGTTTTACGAAAAAAAAAATCTCCATGACTAGAAGAAAGGGCCGGGCTGTGGAATAAGCGACGACCGACCCGATCCCCTAAGCTGAGATCGATCGAGGGTTCCCATGTGGCCGGTGTGCCTTGGGGTAAACCCGATCTCACCTAATTATGCCCACTTCATTTCCATCGCATCCAACTCTTCTTCCTCAATTGGCACGTTAACGGAATAGGAGAGGATGATTACGGTCATATAGGGCTGGTTGAAGGATCGCACTTATTACTCAAGCTCATTACTCCTTCTGGCAATCCCCACAACATGGCTATATTCCTCGTCGTATTATAGGCAGGTAGGTAAGTACGAGTAGGTAGGTAGGTAATGCTCGCCTCAGCCTATTGGCGACGAAGTCATACGGACAAAGACATCAGCAGCAAAACCCGTTCCTGTTCGCGTCATACCCATTGGTCGCTGACCTTGGACCTTGGTCGGATTTGAAGAAATCTCACCTCAGGCGGCTGTTTCCCCTTGCAACGTGAGCCCTCCCTTACCGACACGCCGGCCAAGCCGCAAAGCGAGTGTGGCTTGTCTGTGTGGTGTTAAAGGAAGCATTGCGGAAGGATTGGTCATGATATCGTGATACGGACTGGTTGTTGTTTTTTTGTATCGCTGAGAAGTGTTGGCGAGATTCCAGAGCACACCATCTTCGACTCAGCCATTACGCCGGGATTGAAGAAAGTTGTGAGCTTTTTCTCTCGTGAGATGAGTTCATTCGTGGGAATCGGGATGCTAAGAATAATCATGGAGGGTTCATGGCAGGTCAGGTCAGAGACGAGGAGGCATGAGAGATCTAGAGAAAGCGTGCAGAGGCAACCGGGAATACACATTACTCCAAGGAATAATATCATGAGGCTCGGTCGATAGCTAGATGAGGTTCATAGCTGGCTTGAATGATGAGTATAAGACAAGATTGATTCCGCTTGAGATTCTTGGTGTTTTGCCTCATCATCATCACCACAATCACGACGACAACATCGTAGATAACCTCTTCTCGAACTCCCATTTTCTAGACTTAGCCCCTAACCCACCACCGGCACAATGCCCTCCCTCAACATCGTCAACCGCTCCAACCACCCCCAACTCTTCCAATGCCACGGCTTCAACGGTAACAAAGATCTCACCGTGGCAGCGAACCAAACCGCCAAAGTCGACGCGCCCAACGGGGCCTCGGGCGCCATCATCGCCGTGCACGACGGCGTCATCGGCGAGCAATGCGAGATCACTAAGTGCGGCTGGGGCGGCAACGACACGATCGACATCAGCAACATCTGCGGCGCCGGCGGCAACATGACGTGCCAGCAGGTCGGCGACCCGCCGAACAAGTACAAGGGCCACGAGACCTTCATGCAGGCCTGTAACGCGGCCTGGAAGGCCCTGCCGCAGGGCCAGAAGGACCAGCTCAAGGGCTTTGTATTCCTCGATGGAAGCGGCAATGTCAAGCGCATTGGCCCGCCCAAGGACTCGCAGCCCCTGGAGCAGTTTGTGCGTAGTTTTGCGAATGGACGCACGTATATTGGTGTTGGGGCTTGGTAAGTGCATTCAGGGGTTGATGGGTTTTGAATATGTATTGACCTTTTTGAAGGGGTGGAAGCCAGGGAAACCCGGCTGATAATGCGCAGAGCGCTGCTGGTCAGGGCTGCAAGGATATTCTCATCACCTACAGCGTAAGATATCACCACCGGCTTAAAGATACATCGGATTCATACTAACATCTCCCAGGACGGCGATGCCGCCCCCAAAGCCGGCGTCAAGGCCTCCCGCTCGCTCGGCAAGGGCATGCCCGCTCCGGGCGTCCGCCGCTTCAGAGTACGCACTCACTCCAAAATACCCCTATTGGCATCCACTAACAAAATCACAGCGCACCTTCGACCGCATGGCCGTCGCCCGGCCCCGCGACGTCCCCGGTCCCGGTATTCTCCTAACCAACAAATCCAGCAAAACCAACACCTTCTTCTTCTACGACAACTTCTGGAACGGCAACGGCACCGCAGGCGCAAACTTCGACAAGCCGCTCAAGAACGTGAAAGTCGGGCCCAACCAGACCGTGCACGTTCCCCTCAGTCTCGACTTCAAGGGCCGCGTGCAGCGCGGCGACCAGCAGCCGGCGACGTGGGGCGAGTTCCAGGTCAAGGCGGCGAACGACGGGGCCGCGCACGGCGATATCAGTATTGAGCAGGGCTGTGATGGCGCTGCGACGGTTGCGTCGACGGACGGGTCGAATGTGACTAATGGGTTCACGATGGATTTGATTAAGGGCGCGCCGGGCAATGCGTTGGATAAGAAGCCGAATGGGGAGACGGTGCTCGCTAGTACCGAGGGTAACTGGAAGGGACCCGGGAACCAGGCGGCGATTGATTGGGCGTATGGAAAGATTAAGGGGAAGGCGTATATCACTGGCGGTACTGGTGTGCCGGACATCGCGAGCAAGAATAACTGCTTGCAGTTCACTTTCTACGTCGTTTAAGGGGTAACGATGACGATGACGATGACGATGGAGAGACGCGAGGGTTGGGATTGAGGCGATGGGTTTCTTTTCTTGTTCATACTTGATTTTTACGACGCGACGAGCTTCCGGTCCTTTAATTAGATATGATGGATGATGGGTTATTGACGATGGATAGATGGATATGGATATAGACTGGCTAACGGCCAGCCCCTGATGAATTGGCAGGTTTAGATGGATATCACTTACATACAGACAGATACAAATCTCATACAATGCTTCACACTTCGATCTTTATTCTCCATGTCAATTCATCAAACACACGAATGAGAAATAAAAGGGTTCAAATATGTAGCGTAGTATTGCAATCAGATACAGCTTGGACCAAAAGGAGTCGCCCAGATATCATGAGCACAGGATATTTTGCTGAGCACTTAAACGGCGCTTTCGTCACAAAAGAAGGGCCTTCATATAAACAGGTCGTACTCAAGCTTTCATTCGAAAAGTGAAGTGATGCAGATGACTGCAAGCTCGAGTAAACGATCAAACGACTAACAAGCCCGACTCACACATACCTATCTCACTCGATCCACACATCTATGAAACGAACTGAAGTCTAGACAAAGTCCAGCTAAGATCGCGCGTGACGGTATTCATACGGAATACAAGCAAGCCGTAGTGGGACCTTCTCGGGTGCGATCCCCGTTCGGTAAGCTGTTATAATCGGATAGGTCGACTGTTCCGTAGTTGTCGGAAACCGGATTCCGGTTCGAAACACCCCGTTCCGGGTGGGGGCCAGAGCCGAGTGACATTGCCGATCAAAACTCGTTCATTCTTCTCGAAAATGTTGCTGTTGTGTCAGTAGTTGATTGTCGTCTTGGGCTGTTTTTACCCCTGACTATCATGAGGCTCAAATCCAATGCGCCGTCAATTCCATGGAAAGCGTATCAACCCCCTCTATCAGGTCACACGACGACTTGCCATAAAATCCCGCGAAGTCGCATGAAAGGATCAAACCGCGGAGGTTCTTGTATAATTTCGATGCGAGCTTCATGACTCAACCAGTTTCGTCCGGAGGGGAGTCTCATTTCGAGAGGCGTAGTAAGGAGGTTTGGACCAGACAGTGAAATGCTCGAGGCCTCCGAACCAAGATCCATCCACTTGATATCCTCGTACAACGAACAGCCGAAGTGCTCGGTAAAGCAGATGCGCAGCGGCTTTAAATAAGCAACCGCATCCGAAATATCGGATTTACCTACCCGGTAGGGTAGGCACTTCGTAGGAATCCAAACAACGAGTTCTCTTTCATTGGTCAATATCGTAACCCGTCATCTGAAACCGTTGACGATTCGATCGCATGGGACTTTTGTTACCCACATGCAAACCACTGTGACCCACGATTCTATATTTAGGGCAGTAGTTCCGTTTTCAGCATTGGTAACCCGGGGCCAACCATTTGGATCCTTCCTAGGCTGGGACCTCTCGCTAAACATTTACCGTTCGGGCAAAGTGAAGATATGGATGTTGCGAGGTTGGTATCGTCGCAGATTCGTCTGATGTGAAACCCAGAAGGACTGCTGGATAGGAGGTAGGCAAGATATGTTGCTTCTCGTTCTCAGATCGTCTTCCGTGTCAGTGCCTGTTCCATAGGTATTTTCTGTTCCACCTTGTGACCTGACTGCTGTGACTTACCCACGACCCGATCCAACATCAACGGTCTTCACTAGCTCCTCATAGGGCTACCTAGTCCCCATGTACGGAAGCCATCGCAGGTGGCGCAGGTTTGCTCCCAACGTTCGGGCTCAAGTGTCCCTAAGCGCGACTCTTCGAACTGGTCTCACAATCTCTGCAACCGATCGTGCGAATTGTGCTGCTGCATTTCGGATTACTGATAGAAAGTGTGGATTTTGCACCCATGCAGCTACCTATCGCGCCGTTCCCGTCAGCGCCGGCTACACTATTTTCGGTCTAGAGAACGGATCCATGCCCATGAAAATGCTGTGAACATGCGCATAGAGAAGGCCTAAGGAGCTGAAGCCAAAGGATTCATACCAGCGGCGTAGCGCTGATACACTGCCTGCCTGCCTGCTTCTGCGATAGAGAGGTCGGTACGGATGCATTGGTGTTGGGCAGTGGTTGGGTCATCATGATCGTAGAGGTCCCCTCTTCTCGCCAAGACCTATTTAGGTCATGCGAGTACAAATTTGTCTCTTCACCGATAGGTAGGACGATATCATAGATTCTGTCGAGTTGTTTTCCATTCAGGTCTGGGCGGTCGCCCTGTTTTCCTCCACCTATTGTGTTGAATGCGTCCTTGATTGCTAGTGACGCACCTAGAGATCTTCGCTCCAATATCGACTCGAGTTCCATATCCACCCCGCTTGGCAAGTCGAGACAGGACAGGTCGAGAGCTGCCTACATATGAAAGTGCCGAGAAAGCCGTATGAGATGACGTCGAAACTCTTCACAGCCGCAACCCTCGTGGCCGCCGCCCAGGCGTTGGCATTTGATGGAAAGCCAGCCCGAGTAACACACGCCCTCGCCGTCGATGCCGCATACCATGTACCCATGGTCACAGAGGCGCCCGTCGTCGACGTAAGAGACATTGGTAGAAGACAGTTCACTGCCGCGACTCTCTTCGCTCCGGATAACACTTGCGGTTATATCTCCGGAAGGGATGGTAAGGAGTATCTTGCTCTCATGCTGACTTGCAGCCTGTTGATTAACATCCATTGTAGACTGGCCGTATACCTGCAGCTCTGGATACACCTGCGCGCTGTTGGTGCAGGAATACTTCGGCGCTGTAGGTTGTTGTAAAGGCCTCAACTGTAACGGAGGGCGCAAGACCTGCTATGACTACAAGCAGATTCACAGCTCAAGCAGCTGTGATGAAGACTGCATGCGTGATACCTTCGTCGTTAAATGGTAAGTTGGGACGAGGAGACTTGAAAAACATTCACTTACAACATCGCAGTACCGCCACCAATGCGCCCTACTGCGCTACCGTCTTACTATCCAGTTCAATTGAGAACTTCTATTGCGCTGCTGAATCAGAGACAGGAATTCTGCCGCTCGAAACGACATATCTCGGGCAGACTGGCCGAACCTTTGAGGCGTTTGTCCCAAGCTCGAGCTCGTCAAGCACATCTTCCGCATCAGCTTCTGCCTCAGGCACGGAGGGATCCATCGGAAAGGAGGGCGACAACAGTAATGGCCAGCAGAGCTCAAGCAAGTCATCGCCAACTCCGGTCGGTGCCATTGTCGGTGGTGTCATCGGCGGTATAGCGCTCATCGCCTTTATCGCATTCGCTCTATGGTTCATCCGCCGGCACAACCAGAAGAACGCCGCCGGTGTTGTACCGCCGATGCAACAGGCGCCTGTCAGCAACGATCCCGGCTACCCTCCGCAACCGTTTAGCCCTACCGCCTATAGTGCCCAGTCATACCAGCAACTGCCCACTTCGCCCGGTGCAATGGAACAGAAGCCCATGATGCCGTACGTCGGTATCAATCCGACCGGTGTTCCTGACCGCCACGAATCCACGGGCGCCTTCTCGGAACTCAACGTCCCGGCCATCCCGGAGGCCAGTGGAAACGCCATTAGCGCAACAAACTACAACGCGCCCCATTACAACGAAGTGCATGAGATGTAAGGGAAACGAGTCTCGAACGGGCAACGAATACAGAGGCATGAATGATAGATGCGGAGGCGGACGCCCAGGAACCACGATAGCATGCGGTCACGTCGATCGAGACGGTAATACGACACGACTCTGGTCAGTGGCAACGCGCAGACTACAGCGGTGGGCGGCGCCAGACGCGGCGTCAAGCAGGAACGCTCAGACGTGGCCTTCCTGGGTTGACTCAAGAAATAACGATGAAGTGATATTCTTTCAGCGATGATTCCCCATAGAAGTTTTGATCAGACGGTTCCAAGGCCATGAAGGGCTCGCGAGAAGCCGGATCCTCGGGGAAAGGAGAACTGGAGAAACAGCATGCAACGACGACATCTCGGGCGAGACAGGACAGCAATCAATGAAAAGCAAGGGTTGGATTGGAGGGCCGAGTGTCACTGGTTTTGTACTGGTTTTTGAAGCCAATGAGAGGCACAGGAAGATCATACCTCTCTCCCTATCACAGCTGTCTTATTGGAATAGAGAATCCTACTATAGGTTCCTATCCGGTTGTAACCATAGCGACGACGAGGTATGCCGTCGTTATTCCATAGTTGAATGGATCCGGCTTCAAACGAGTGCAACAATGATTTCGTCCTGGGCTTTGGTCTGCATATTAATTACAAGAAGAGTCATGTGGTAGACAAGTTGGACTTCGTATCGTCTCTGAAACTCATCATCCAAGAATGATGATGGTTGCTGAGGCATTTCGACTCCTCACTGAATCTGGGCGGATTTCGCGGAGGATGAGACTCATGATGACGCCCAGCCTTAATTTATGGGCCTTATCGTTTATCGTCGTTGTCTAATTGGCGGAGGTCCATCCTTCACTCGAAGTTATGTACGGATTGCGTGCCTGCGTGAAATGCGCAGGTCCAACCGTTTGATACCCGTTTCTACGGATTTCATCCGTTACGGAATACTGATACGGAACACGGACAACAACACCATCTTTCAAACGGTTCCAGAAAACCTGGAGAATTTCTTTTCAATCACTCAACTTCGGCGTTCGCAAACAACAATACTAATTTAGACCGTAAGCGCTTAGATGGACCAATCGGCGTGAAGGAAGTTTTCTCGAGCGTTCATGACGAACATCCAGACACAATGAGGAACCACTTGGAGTGGTCGCCGAAGTTACGCTCTGACGTCGCGGTCAGGCCTGTCAACAGGCTTGTCGCTATTTATGGCAGTGTTTTGAACGAGGACTGCCGAAATGGTGTCGTTCTTCTCTTATTACACCGATGATTCTTCTCACCCAGGTGACAGATTGCCAAATGCATCGATGCCATATTACTGTGAACTCACGTGCTAAACCTCACGGATAGCAGCCGAGAGGAGGCATCATTTCTTCTCCTTTCTTGAATATCTAACAACCTGTCAAAGCCGATTTGCCGGTTCAGTTCTCGCAATGAAATCCTATAATCACCATCTTATCCGTCAATCCTCATGTCCGGCTTCACTCGAACACGGAATTTTGATCTACGAAGTATTAGTTAGCATCTGGTCGCGCGGAACTCCGCCAGTGTCCACACATCAAGAGGGTCGATCGTCAACCCTTGCATCGGCCCCTTACATCACTGCCGATCCCTCGTAACGACGCGATTCTAGACCCAGGCCATGATTACCCATTCCATTTCCCCTGCGTTCCATCCGTACAATCATGCCTTTGAGTGTAGACTATCCAGCAAATATAGATAGCCAGACATCTCAGCGGAAAAGCAATGGGATCTTCAAGAGTTACAAGCGTGACCATAATTTCATCATCGACAGAATATCTCGGAAAAACCGAATTTGTGTTTACGAGGTGACTCTCATAGACGAGCTGTGTGGCCATTGGCCGCAATACTTGAGGTCATCACATCAAAAATCAACAGCGATAGAAGAAGGCATGTCAAATCGGAGTTATAAATTGGCATCGATCAACTTTTATTCTGGTTAAGTGTAGAAAGGGGGGTTCTATTCTCCTGTTCCATAACGATCCTCTCCGAGTTTTTTCTACTTGAAGGCCGGACCCGATATCATGCGGGACGGCAATGCATCAACACAACTGCAATCTCATCCTGAGACTACCATGATCCGTGTAGCGACTAAAAGCGACATGGAAGCCATCATTGAAGTCAAGACACCTTCTTTCCGCAACGTGTAAACCAACACCAACTAGTCTGACACCACAGCTCGAAGCGAGTTGGATGGAGGTTATCCGCATCATAGAGTTCATGCGGTAGATTCGGAGTCGATAGCCAGGCCAGAATCCACCGGCTCGTCAGGTTTGAATCGTGCCTTCGTTATTCCCGCCAGTCCCATGATTCCGAGACGGGCGAACGGATCGCACTGTCGGTCAACCGGCCATGAGACAGAAAACCTGCTCACGACACTTTTATGACGGCTATGCGCGCTGATCCGGGTTTGCTCCACGATGAGCTTTTATGTAAATGCGCCCTCGAAGTAGTACCTAAAGTTGCATGTTTTATTTTCATCAGTTATATCCGAATCTGCGTTCACCCACGCGAGCGGGAGAGAGGCAATATATATAAGGAGCCTCATGCGCCAATATGTTGCCATTGTTGAGGGCTCCACGTCAACCGCCGTCGACCACTGAGTGGGGGAGGAGTTGGGGGATATAGACACCGCCGAACTGTCTTTATTGTGGCAAGATAGCTCAGAACGACGTTGCCATTGTAGAGAAACTGGAGTTTAATGAAGATCAAGTTTCTTCAGAGGCAGCCAAGACTGTATCATCTCGAAGATCTTTCATGTGATGCAGTACCCAGCACTTTTGTAAGCATTAAGGATACGTGCGCGAACAGTGAGCAACCTGAGATATGTAGGAGGGAGCCGGTAGGGAGCTCGGGGTCGACAGGCAACGGGATATAGTAGATTCGCAGCAGGAGCACGTTTTCGTACTAGGTAGGTAGTCTTCTCGTTCGTTCGAGATGTACCAAAACACACAACTTTTAAAAGGACAACGCCAGCAACCTATTGTCGACTATCAGCCGATATTAATATTAGACATTTGGTACTTGGGTCAGTACCATTCATGCATTTCTCGCAAAGCGGACATCAAACTCTTTTAGTACACCCATTATACTTGCTGTCTCGACATCCAAAGCAGTTCGTTGCCCGACTCCTTTGGACTTGGGGACAGCCTTGAGCTTAGGGAGCCACGTTTCAATTTCGTCGGTCGCCCGCTCGAAACCGGGGTGGCTCGAAAGGGTCTGATAGGCATCGGCACACGACAAGCTAACTCCGGCGGGAGCATTCTGTGCTTGTGAGTTGGCGGATTTGCAACATCCCGAACCGCCTGCACCACCGCAACAACCAGTCGAGGTAATTCCGGACTCACGGGCGAAGGCGGCCAAACTTCGACAAAAGAGACCCGACTTAGGGTCCTTGAGACACTGAGAGCACGTTCCAGGTCCGTTCTCGCCACAGCCGGTCGGTTTCCGCACGGGTTGGAAGGAGTTGCGACTCAAGGAGCTGAGGCTAGGTAGCTTTATGGCACCGGTCGAAGTGACTTCGATGGGATGAGGGCCCACCTCATCTTCCGAAGGAGGAGGGGTGTGAACATTCCGATTCGAGGAAGATAGCGTCGGAGCCGCAGGGGTGTCAGCGCACACGCAATAGCTGCCCTCTGTACAAAAGCCACATGATTCTCGTGGTGGGCGTGAGATCTGTGGGACAGATAGTGTTTCTGCAGAAGGTGGAACTGCAATAGAATCGCCTTTCTTCATCGAAAACATTGCAGTGAAGTCAACCTCATTGGGATATGGATTTGCCTTTTGGCGTTTCTCTTCCGGCGCTGTGGCGGGAATAGACGTAGATTTTCGTTTCAACTCGGTCTCAACTCCTGTTGTTGAACCGTTGAGCGCAACGTCCAAACACTCGCAACTAGTGCCAATGCTACATTTACCACATCCTAAGGTGGTGCTCGCAAGAACTTGGTCGACGCAGGCGCAGGGGCCCGTAGAACTGCAGTTGCCGCAGCCAGTGAGGTCCGGCAGCACCTGCGAATGGTTCGATGACGCTGATGAATCAGTGGGAGTTATCATCTGCTGAATTGAGAAAGCAGCGGAGGAATTACGATGAGAAGATGCCTGTGGCTGCGAGGCATAGCTATGAATCTGCGCCTGGTGTGACATAAAGCTTCCGTTCCTAGAGGGGACGTTGGAAACCAGATCGCTTCGTGAGCCAAGTCGGTACTGTTCTAGTTCAGCAGCAAGGCTTTCCTTTGCGGAACGTTCCTTGCGCAATGACTCCTCAAGAGAAGCACACTGAGTTCGTAGAGATTCAACCTCAGCCGTCAGGTTTCCGATGTCTTGACGTAGCTGTCGTTGAACACGTTCATGATCGTCGCGCTGTTCCTCCAGTTCTTCTTCCAATTCGCCCACACGAGCAGCTCTGCGCTCCCTGAAAGCACGCTGGGCGGCTCTGTTCTGGGCTTTGCGCTTGGTAGGCGGCGTGTCTGTTGCGGGCTTCCTACCGGGCTTGGGTCGTGGTGGTAGGATCCATTCCTTGCTCGTAATGGAGGGTTTGGGATGAGGCAGAAGTGTTTTACCGTCCTTCTGACCAAGACTCGCGGGGTTGACAAGTGGTTGCAAACCTGAGGAGGACGGCGTGGACGTGCCGGATATGGGAGAGACATCTGTGGCAGGGGACGTGGCTGCAGAGGGAGCCGAGATGGCGAGCTTGGCTAGAGGTGGCCTCGACGTAGCTTGGGAGGCCGGAAGATTATTAGAGGCGGCTGGGAAATCCATGTCGAACTATTGGATGTTTAAAACTGAAAGGAAAATAGGGCGTTCTCTCGGTGACGCTTCATTCGCCGACCTGGTACGGAATATTGGCCGTTCTGGGAATTGGTGTCCTAGAATGTGACCAACTGGCATCGACTTGCCCGGAATATCACGGGAATGAATGCAAGCATTCAAGTTTGAGCAAGTGCTTCATGTAGCCGACGTCGGACTTGTTCTCTCCCTGGGGTGATTACAAAGAAAGAAGATGACGAGTAGGAGGATGGTGTGGGCAGGAAGAGGGCTATGCTGGGGGTAGGGTTCCGGAGTTCGGTATTCCGGACAGCGACCGGCTCGAGGTCGGCGCACCGTCAATTCAGTGCAAACTGCTGCAAATGGAACAGAAGAGGTCTCTCGTCTCTCCGTGTATTTCACAGTCCACGCATGAATTCCGTACGTTGTATTGCTTAGTGCTTGGCTGTCTTGCGACTCTGGAATTCTGTCGGAAAAGCACAAGTTTTGGGTGTCTGTTGTTTGTACGGCGAAAGAAATGTTCTCGTGGGAAAATTACCTAGCACCAAGTGACCAATCGCGCTAGGTAGACGAAAATAGGAATGGCAGTGGGTTACGGGTAGAAGGGCGGGGAGTTTGGAGAAGCGGATGTGAGTAATGGATGGAAGAAGATGTGGGTGAGATGGATGGACTGATGAGCACGGTCCGTACGACTGGCAATCACTGATCTGATTGATAAGATTATGCCGGCCCTTTACTTACATAACAGGTGCCTCGGTACTCAGGTACATGCTGTATGTACCTACTTTTGTGGGCTGTGATTGGTCGCGTTCCTTAGCGCATGCATGTGGCCAATCCAAGCTCGCCTTTCAACCGCTACGCTGCTTTAGCGCAGAATTTGGGGTTTCGGTCCGAGGAGGCCGCTCAGAGCTTCACTGACGGATCGCTGAACGGAATCAACTTTGTCTAGAATGGCCCGACGAGATCGAAAGCTTGGCCTATTACCTAGTATTGCGACACATTGACGGAATGAACATATGATTGTGCTAGCAATTCTTCAGTAGCCAATCTGCATCTTCGTCGGGACTCGGCAGTTAACCTTGTCAGTTGTTAAGCGACGGCAGCTGCCAGATCCGCTCCGTTCCGGAATTCGGCCCCAGTTATGCCTCGGTAGAAACATGAATGTGCCGATTAGTACATACTCCGTGTTCTGATTATGTAAACATATCGTCATTTGAATATTGCTGTCAGTATGCATTTACTGGTATAGACCAATACCTACTGGACGTTGGAAACACGGCGACTTGAGCAGCAGCGCGCAATAGGTGTACGGATTACCTTCTACATCCAACTGAGATTCATAACTGCAACAAGACGACTTCCTCGGCTGGATCTACAATCAACACCACCTCCTTAAGATACGACCCTACATGTTATAGTCCATAAGTCTAGACAAACGTAATCACCAAGCCAACTACCTACAATAATCAACTCGTCCGGCCACATCTTGACGAACAATCATGGCCCATCCACCCGATCTCGTCACCCCTGCACCCAGTCGCCCTATACCAAAACGCACCTTCGTTCTCGCTTCCTCCTCACCATCATCCACCGCTTCTTCAGCCTCAGAAAACGAAGATGACACCCCCTTACCTTTTCCTACGGCTCTTCCGCGAACAGACTTCCTCGCACCCACCTTCAACGCAGCCACCTACCTCTCGTCTCTCCCGCACCGCCACCAAACCCTAGAGGACCTACGCACCGATCTCCGCGAGCGCAGCACAGCCATAAGCGCAGAGCTGCTAGACCTCGTCAATGCGAACTACGCAAGCTTTCTAGGCCTTGGCGATGAGCTGAAAGGAGGTGAAGATCGCATTGAGGACGTGCGTGTCGCGCTGTTAGGGTTCAGGCGCGCCATAGAGGATGTGCGAGCGCGTGTGCGGGACCGCCGCGCTGAGGTTGCCAGTTTGACGGGGGAGCTGGGTGTTGTGCGCGGTGAGATTGAGGCAGGCCGGAAACTGCTCGAGCTCGATGATCGGATATCTGCACTGGAGGGGCGGTTGGCGGTCGGGAGTGGGCCGCCTGATAGCGACGGGAGCGATGATGAGTACGAAGATGAAGATGATGACGCGGCTGATGAGTTGGTGGGCAGTAGTGCTGCGAAGCTGATGCAGCTGGCAAGTGACTACGTGGTAATGGACGAATTGGCCGACGATATTGGGAGAGATGTCCCGTTAGTACGGAAACTAGACGAGAGGATGATCAGGTGTCGCAATACGCTTCTCTTGGATCTCAATGCCGCATTGAAGGAGGCCAAGAAGGCAGGGGCACCGGGGCGCACGAAGTTATTCAAACTCATGGGCATATATGCCACATTGGACGCCCAGGCGGAAGCTGTGAAGGCATTAAGGAGTTCATGACTCGTGAGAACAGGCAGCACCTAGAGCAGGCAGTGCCTGCTATACGGACGACATCGTGGGCCACCATGTTAAATTGAGCCCTGTGAATGAGATACCCATACATATGCATATACATTAAAAATGAAGCTCAAAGACGACGAGAAAGGACTGCTTCGTATGGTACATTCTAATACAGTGCTGCCCAAACCACAGCAATATGTACAAAACGAAACTTTACATGGCCGTACTCAAGTGAGCCGGCGTAAGATCCTTATCCGTAGACGCGAACATACCGTTCATAGGGAATCCGCATCCGTGGGTAGACGACAGGATAACCTCAATCAAGTCCTTCTTGTAACGGTCCTCAATGGCCACGATGTTGGTCTTCACAGACTCAATCAGAACCTTGATGTTCTCGGCCAGCATCTTCGGCGTGAATTGAATGTTGCCAATGGGCATACGAACAACGCCAGTCTTCTCCTTGTAGTTTTCGGCACCGACCATGTCGTGCATCATGGAAACAACACTCTTCGTCAACGTATTCGTCTTAATCGAGGGCATGAGACCCTTAGGACCGAGGATACGACCCAGACCGGCCTTTTTCAGCGCGGCTTCGGAGTCGACGTGGCAGATGAGACGGTTGAAGGGGAGCTTGTTCGGGTTGGCGCGGATCAGCTCGAACAGCGACTCCTCACCGAAGGCGACGGCACCGGCGTTACGAGCCTCGTGCATGGCACCACTGCCCTCCTTGCAGATGACGGCAATGCGAGTGTCGTTCTTGACGGGGTAGGGGAGACGGATGCGGTCGCGGAGGACAGGACCGTTCTTGATGGTGCGGATCTTGAGCGCAACCTCGTAGGTGACGGACGAGGGAGGGTTGCCGACTTCAGCAGCTCTGAGATATCTAATCGCAAGAACAGATTGGTGAGTCGACAAGTTCACCGCGCCAAAGCCAAGGGAACAGCAATCGCTTGCGTGATGGGGACCAACCTCATGGCGTCGCAGAGCGAGAAACACTCTCCCTTGCTCACGGTGGCATATTTGAACTCCTTGAAACGCTGCTGCCTCTTCTTCTTCTTCAACTTTTCCTTTTCGCGCTCTCGGGCCTGCATCTGACGAGTACCACCACTCTTCCATCGCATCTGAGACGTAGCGGGTGCTGCTAAAATCGGTAATGTCGTCGCGGTCGGTCTGGCCATTGACGACAGGCTGAGCCTCGCCAAAGAGGCGACGCATTGTTGTGTGGAGGCCATGGTCGGCGTGGTGTGGTGGTATCGCGGTTTAGATGAGATGCTCAGAAACTGTGCAGTGACGAGACCCCCGTAGCGTCGTTGCCGGGTGGATCACCCTGAGCTTTGAGAAAATTGTTGATGCCTGGCAAACCAGGCAGGAAGATACATTACGTTATCACGACCCTTGGAAATTCGAGCTCCGACTGTGTCGAATGAATGCGCTCCGTTCCCTCGCCTTATCGGGATCTTATCTTATCCAGCTAGCGCAGCACTAGCCCAGATAGAGCTCTAGCGGCACCCAGTACCCCGCCATAGGTACCTCGTACCTACGCTAGCTCAACGCTTTTTTTGACCCCGCCACAAACATCCAATTGATTGCTGTTGACTCACGGACTACCAACCTCTACTACTGCTGCTTAGACGTCAAGGTTGGGGGGCACATAACCAATTTACATACATCTGGTCAGAGTCAGATCCTCCTGTTTATGTAATTGTACATTCACTCATACTTGTCCAGTCCTGTCAGTTTCACCTAGGCTCCCAATATGAAGGCAGACGAGCTCGTGGCCATCTCCGAGTTGCTCGGCGGCGACTTCAAGTCCATCGAGCCGCATCTCGTCCAGCTGGAGAAGCACCTGACTCTGCGCACATACCTTTCTGGCTACACATTGAGTGAGGTCGATGCCAAGATCTGGGTCGCCATCAAGAGCAACAGAGTAGCTGTGTCTTTTGTCCGCAAGGGATCGTATGCCAACCTTCACCGGTGGTTCATCTTCGTCGAGCAGGTTCACCCCGAAATCCAGACCGAGGTCAAGGCCGCCGACTCTGTCCGTAAGGCCAAGGTCCAGGCTGCCAGTCGTGCTGGTGGTAGCTACAACTTGGCCCTTCAGGAGACTGAGAAGGGAGTTGTCTGCCGATTCCTGCCCGAGCCTTCGTGAGTACTACTTACATACCGTCTTCGCGATCGCAAAGTCGCCCAGTCGCATTTTCTGACCAGGTTCCAGCGGATACCTTCACATTGGACACGCCAAGGCTGCTCTGCTGAGCGACTTCTTCGCCCACCAGGCTTACGATGGAAAGCTCCGCCTCCGTCTTGACGACACTAACCCCAGCAAGGAGAAGGAGGAGTACCAAGATGCTATCATCGAGGATCTCGCCTTGATGGGCATCAAGCCCGATGTTGTCACCTTCACATCTGACTACTTCGACCACATCTACGAGCAGTGCTTGACTTTGATCAAGGCCGGTCACGCTTACGCCGACGATACCGACGTAGAGACGATGCGCGACGAGCGAGGAAAGGGTATTGAGTCCAAGCGGAGAAACAGAACCGTTGAGGAGAACTTGGACATCTTCGAGCAGATGAAGAACGGTACCGAGGAGGGGTTGAAGAACTGCATCAGAGCCAAGATCAGCGTCGACAACCCGAACAAGGCCATGCGCGACCCCGTCATTTACCGATGCAATCCCAACGACCCCCACCACCGCACCGGCACCAAGTGGAAGATGTACCCGACCTATGACCTGGCATGCCCCGTTGTCGACAGTCTAGAGGGCGTCACCCACGCCCTGAGGTCGACCGAGTACACGGACCGCAACCCCCAGTTCCAGTGGTTCTTGGACACCCTCAAGCTGCGCCAGGTGTACATGTGGGACTTCTCCCGTATGAACTTTATCCGCACCTTCCTTTCCAAGCGTAAGCTCGCCAAGCTGGTCGACAACGGCACGGTCTGGGGTTGGGATGACCCCCGAATGCCCACTATCCGCGGTGTCAGAAGACGTGGCATGACTATCCCGGCGCTACGCGACTTTATCCTCAAGCAAGGACCCTCGCGCAACGTTGTCACCATGGACTGGAGCAGTTTCTGGGCCGCCAACAAAAAAGAGATCGATCCTATCGCACCAAGACACACCGCTATCTCGAAGAAGGATAGTGTCAAGGTCGTCATCAAGGGTAACGGCACCCCTGCAGAACCCAGAACCGAGGAGAAACCCCTGCACCCGAAGAACCCCGCCGTGGGCACAAAGAAGGTCGCTTTTAGCCAGGAGATTATCCTGGACCAGGCCGACGCTAAGATCTTCAAGGACGGCGAGGAGATTACCCTGATGCAGTGGGGTAATGCGTTTGTCCGGGACATCGCTGGCAGCGACGCCATCACTAGTCTCACCTGCGAGTTGAACCTCGAGGGTGACGTGCGGTCAACAGAGAAGAAGGTCACGTGGCTCTCGACCCAGGGCCAGCAGCTCATCGAGGCCGAGCTCTGGGACTTCGACTACCTCATCACCAAGGACAAGCTCGAGGAGGAGGACGACCTCGAGAAGTACCTGAACCCCACCACGGCCACCATGGAGGAGGCTCTCTGCGACGAGGGCGTCGCGAAGCTGAAGAAGGACGACATCATCCAGCTCGAGAGACGCGGCTACTACAGGGTAGACAAGGCGTACAATGACGGTGAGGAGAAGAAGATCGTCTTGTTCGCTATCCCTACCGGCAAGAACAAATAGAAAGGGAATCTGTATGTACATAATCGTTTTTGGTCATGATATCTAGCCCAACAATACGACCTATCTACTTACTGTCTATCATCGTTGTTGTCCCGTCCATCCGTCCATGTAATCCTTCACTAGTCCGGAATACATATCCGTTCTTACTCGCAGTAATAAGGCACGCATACTATAGCTTTGCTTTTTCTCTTCTACGGTATCTCTCTGTCAACAGCATCGTCGGCAGTCGGCACTCCATCTACCATTCATCCTCTCAACAACTTCGTTGTTAAAGCACTAACAGCAGACCGGCAACAATTCCTACGTAACTCACAGCACCGGTCCAAGTTTAGTTTGCCTTACTACTTAAAGTACGAAATCCACACGTATGCTGCATTAACTAACGCCAGAAAACTTCTCTTCTTCTTCTAGCTACTCTCCTCAACAGAAATCTTGCAAGCAGGGTTCTTTCGGTAAAGAATATCCTGTCCAGTCCGCCTAGAAGAAAAAAAAATAAAAAAGTAGGGCCGGAGTCGTCCCGTCGAAGACCGACGCGGTATATATATTTATAGAGTATAAAAAGTAAGGCCAACGTGTCAGTCGGTAGCAACCTATAATATCCAACACTACCACATAGTACGGAATTCAAGGTGGAACAAATCAAGACAGAGGAGACCCGGGGTTTCGGACGGCCGGTGCGGGTGATTGGCTGTCTCTGCTGACTCGGAACCAGGCTTCCAAATTTTGACAGCGGTTAGCTACATGATGAGAGGGAGAAAGAGGGTCTCACGAAGTCCTAGGTTAGATGGTGGCGATTTCGCATTACATACCTATGCCTACTAAGCTACTAGGCATGTAGATGTTGGGCTGGGTTGGGATATGTTGGGGGAATGATTCATGGTCGAGCGGACAGGTTCGGTTACGGCATAGGTTTCTGGAATCGCGTTCATGCTGTTCAAAACGTACTCCGTAGATCTCAGGGCCTGCGCACACCTCGTATCCCGTCGTCGAGGTCAAGCGGGCTCGATGTGCAGACAGTTTAACGGTACGCAGGAATCCGCACCGATCAACCTCGGTAAGAGGCAAGGAGGTACTCCGTAGGCAGGCTTACTCGTACAGATCCGCGCTTCGGCAAGACTTCTACTTGTAGTCGAGTTGCAAGCGCTGTCATAACTGCGGTTGCGACGGGGTTTCAATGCACCGGAGACACGGTAAATTCTTATTCCTATCCCCATGATCGGTCTGTCTTCTCGCGTGCCCAATCCGATTAAGGAATCCCCGGTATCCAGTCTAAAGGAACCGACACAGGGCGCCCCCACCGGCGCATTACATGCTGGGGCGCTGTGACGTGCAGCGCTTACAAGGCTGAAGAGAGGGATTCGAAAGCGGATGGAAAGGCAATCACCAGGATTTTCCAGGCGACGGGTGGGCTGTCGATGGGGGGTATTCGCAGCCAGATCTGGTGGCGGCTTTGTCCGGTTGACCTCACCTTACCCTAGGCGACACCACGTTGCTGACCGGGCCTCCCATCCAGTACGAAGTACCTACGCAGTACACCAGATACCACGGAGCACTTCTACTCGTAGATAACTTGTATGGAATGCACATGGGCGGCGCCTGCGAATATGTGAATGGAGAAAGAGACATTCCATAGGCATTCCATACACACAAACTGCGCGCGACAGGACGTCCGAATCGTAAGCGGCAACTACCCAGGCGGTACGGAATACCTACCATGCAGTCGAAGACATAAGTGGACGTGGACATGGTTATCTGACTAGTCTGCGGAGGCTTTGCAGGCTTGCAGGGTGGCTATATCGATGCGTTGGCAAGAAAGAAAAAAAAAGAGGAGCAGGCGAAGGGGGCGTCCTAGAAGCGTGGACAACGTGGACGGACTGTATTGGACGGCTGGGGACAGCGTCCGGCTCCTCTTATCGCGACTTGATCTCCCTCCCGGGTCATAGGCCACCTGCCAACGCAAAAGAGCCCTAATGGGCCCGAAGCGAGCTTGTAGCAGGCGATAAACATGAACACCGTATTGGCGAGCGCAGGCGTGTGAATCCGGCCATTCAGAGCAGGAGGTCTTGGTAAACAAACCAAGCCGCCATCGGACAGCGGCTGTGGGATGACGGGATATGAGACGATGACTACTTGTAGGCAGGCAGTAAGACTCGGTAGGTAGACGAAGAAGGTCATGGTGATGATGATGATGCTGAGGGTGAGAACGGAATGGATGAGTGAGGTGATATGCACGATGCAGGGCCAGCTCAGCAGGCGGCTGTCCGCCTTTGACGCTCGTCAAGTCCCTCCATCGCCTTGTCAGAGGCAATAATTTAGCGGTGGCAGTTGATTGAATGTGATACTGGGCAAACCGAGGCCGTCTCTCACAACAGAACAAGAAGAGAGGCTCTGTAACCGTGAGACCTCTCACATCGTCATAGCAGAGCGCCTGGATAGGTAAGGAGTGAAGTGACGACGAGGAAAAGCGGTGGGCGCTTGGTCTCTCATCTCTCTGGTCCTGGCCTTGGTCCCGGTCCTGGTCTTTTGGGATCTTTCTTACACGCATCAATTTTACTTCATTTTTTTCCTTTTTTTCCCTTTTTTGCAGAACAGTGATTCAGACGACTGACCAGCTCATCACTGTCACACTCACGTAGCTACATGGACATACCTTACGGTGTGTTATGGTCTTGCTGTGCTTGTGCTTGTGCCTGTGCTGTGTTGTATAGTGCTGTGCTGCTGATGTGGTGAGAGTGTTTAGCAGCAGACTGGAGCTGCAATATGGAACAGACAGACAGGAATATTGCTAATATTATGTGTCTTCGGTCTTGTTGTTTACTGTAGGGACAATGTCTGGGTAGGATGCAGGGAAGTGGAAATGGATGATGTTGACGATGATGATGATGTTGGTGTTGTTGTAGGTGTCGGGAGCGGGAGCGGGCTGTGTAGGTACATAACTCAGCAGTACGGGTGCGGTAGAGGCCCAGAGGGAGTGTGAGTGTGAAATGAGTGTGAGGTAATGGCTCTCCATCAAGACTTCCCGTAGGCTGTCGTAGGCACGGATGACGGATTGCCTAGCCCCAGTTTCTAATCCGTACTGCACCTAAAGTAAGAGAGAGGGTCGCCCAGAGGGAAGGGAGACAGGAGGGGGGAGGGGCGCTAGAGGGAGGGACGGAGCGAGAGACAGAGGGTACGACGGGACCGAGGTATCTTGATGGATCTTGACAGGTAACTGTGGGCGAGCAGAAAGTACCGAAAAGCATGTTCAAATGTACCTCTCTCAGGCAGGGTGAAGCAGTGAGATCGCACCTACCGGCACACCTGTAACCACCGGGTCCCTCACAGCAACCACCACCTCCAAGACTGCAGGCGCATTACTGCGCACTGCTAGATTCACGCTATCCGCAGTGCTATAGCCACGGTATGATGCCATTCCCGGGCTGGTCGTCGGTGCCTGTGGACACAAGCTAGCGTGTGGCATCCCGCCCGTACCTACCTAAAGGGACCAGGTTGTAGGTGGTATCAGTAGCAGGTACCTTACCTAACCCTACCTGCCATCACGACAGGCACAGCCTAGAAAACATCCAGAAAGACACCTCGTCAGCTGTCAGCGTCTCTGATGCACCTTCAACCCTTTCCAGAGTCATCATCCCTTCCACGCTGCAGAGACCAGCGCACGAACAACAGCGAACGACCACCAACAACCCACCAACGACCGCCAACAACCGCCCACTCTCCCTTACGGCGCCCAACATACGGATACACCACAGCCCACTCGCCCTCCGATGCGGTGTGCTCGTCCATGATTGGCGGCAGCGCGTCTGCTGGCCACCAGGGGGGAACCCTGCTCCGTCCCCATCCATCGTGAGGACGACGACGCTACCACGCGGTACGGAGGATGTACAAGCGTTACAAGCGTCGGTACATGCGATCCTTGCCGCGTCTACCTCCATGGATACATCCGTGCCATGTCTCACTGGGCCCCGTCTGTCAACGACCGAGTATAGCGCCTGCATCCATTTGTACCTGATGTATCTGCAGTTCTTCTTTTTTATTCCATGCCACCTTGTATCCCTTCTCCTTCGACCATCTTGCTTTCGACATTTTTCTTTCCGTCCTCCTCTTTTCTCACACCTCCTGCTTACCTAGGAAGCCTGCCCGGGAGTTGGAGACTTGAGAAGAACCATACATCATCCTTATATACGGCCGCTCCGCGTGTTGGCCCTTGGGACTCGGAAGAGCAACGCTACCCGTAGCCTCTGACGACACCTGACGAGATCGCTTAACCTCCCTCGCCAACCACCCCTCCACGGACCCGTGCCAGGACCGGGACAGGACCCAGGACCAGGACCAGGACCAGGACCAACCCCAAATCAAGTCGATACCTACATACCTTATTACTTATTTACTACTGCTTCTTATTGCACGCATTTCTGCCCGAGTCCCAACCCAGCCACCGCTGAAATGAGCTAGATCGCTATCCTGCCTGACCGGCTCTGTTCGATGACTCCATAATACGTACAGCCCTACTTTGATCCATTTACACCTACCTCCATCTTTCTTCCTCTTTGCTACGGAATAGACCCGCCGGGGTAGCTTCAAGAGCTAAACATTCCCCCCGCCTTGCGCGCCTCAACTGCCTCGACTGATAGATAATAAGACATCAGCTTTTGTTGTCTTCCGGCCTACTATCGGAGGCAGTACTGTACGGAATAGCTCCCTCTTTTTCCTGTCTCTCTCCTCTCCCACATCTCCTGTTTCTTCTCTCCATCTGTCTCTTATCTGTCTCGCTATTTGTGTGCCATATATGTGAATGAAGGATCGCCGGATTCCCTAGGTGGTCGCAACGAGCGTTCCCAAACTAGCTCGCGTCCTGGTATTTTTCCTACAGGCGCCGCTGCCATTGACGTCAGCCGGCCGCCAAGCTTTATGGACTCGCCATGGTCTCCATGCAGCGCTCACTCTCGTCCCCGGTCTGCGTTCATCCCGCCTCTCGTGAGTCATCCCGCGACAGAAGGATGCCCGTCTGGTAGTGGTTGCTGATTTGTCTATGCGCTCCGCTCCAGCTGTATCGCCGAACGCAACGAACAAATCCCGACCTTCCACACCCGCTGCCGATGCGCTCGTCGTCACGTCGCAATCGCGCCGACATCATTCACGAAGTCCCGTACAAGCCCCGCCGTCTCCCGAACACGACGATACTACGCAAGACCGAAAGAGTGGTGACTACGACAGGTCCAACGATGAGAACAACATGAAGCAGGATAATGGCACGAGTGTGCCCATGAAACCTCTAGTAGCCCAGGCCTCCATGCAGCAAAGTACCACTTTGGCCAATGACCGAGCAGCCGTCGCACCGAATACATCGCATTCCGCTCTGAAGGATGCCCTCAAGGACGATAGCCTCACTGGCACATTTCAACCTCTCCTGGCCAACCCTTCCCTCCATTCAAGTAACTACGTGACTGTCGAGGACGGTGGGACAACTCTCCAAGAGCTGGCTCATTTGGTCCGGCTGTCGAAATACCAGGAGCGCAAGCGCGCCAATACGCGCATCCGTCTGCAACGGAGTCTCATTTCCACCGCCTTGTCTGCACGCCTCACCCGTTGCGGGGAAACGACTCAACGGAACTTGGCCGATCTGTTTCGATCCGGGGACACCCATATGTTTGCCAAGGTGTATGATGCCATCCAGGATGTTCGTAACAGCTGCGACGCTACCCGTCGCTTTGCTCTTTTGGAACCGGACATGGAGCCACTCCAGTCGGCCGGCATGGCATCTTCGGAGACCTTGGATCACCCTCCGAGTGTTGCTGGGAGCATTAGTGGCAGTCCAGTTACCCCTTTTCTTGCGGAGCTCTCTGCCCAATACAGAGACCCAATTCTGCATTTTCTCACACAGCTACGGACCAATCCGGACTACTTAGCCTCTCGACTATGTGCTCTCAGCACGGCTGAGCTCCAGGCCCTCACTGTTTTCCACGTTGGCTTGGACCCCATTGAGTCTGTGCTTCCTTTCGGTAACGCGCAACCTAGTGGGCGCGGTACCTCCACCACGGCGACTGCGGGCAGAAGCTCGGTTGGTGCTGTTGAGCGACTTCTATCATTTCAACGCCACGATCCTTTGTCTGCACTCATTTACACCTGCTTCGCAAATTCCGCGGGGCCGGACAGTGCCGAAGACCGGCGGAGAACGCAGATATGGGCTACTGCATGCTCCCGTCTGATCCAGGCGGCCCCCGTTGAGTATGAGAATGTCCTCGTAGCTATAGTTAACGTCTGGTCCGCTATGCGTTCGTGGTCTGGGCGTTCCAATATGGAGTGGTTCATTATGAAGGTCCTTAAGGATGGTGCCTTTCTCCTTGATAGGGCCGACGATCCTCAAGGAAACAGATTCCACGATATTGGCGACTGGACTACCAAAGACTCCATCCGGATCGAGGAGTTCTATGACCAGGTTCTGGATGAATTGTTCGAGATCCTTGATGACGAAGAAGGCGCAGGCATTCCAGAGGGCGTCTTGGAACTAGGAAACGAGATCCTACGCCATCTCCAGGCCATTGCTCCCTCCAAAGTGGACTCTACAAGGAACTGGTTTGTGTACAAATGGATATTCTCCAACTGGCTAACAGCTGTTCTCATTCATCCCGAGAACTTCGGCATGATGGCCGAATACAACATCACCGAGTACGGCTGTCAGAGAATCTTGAAGAATGTCGCCCTGAAGGCCCGAGATCTGGTTAATGACATGCTAGTACCCCACCATCTGGGACAACCGGTGTCCACTCCCCTGAAGATCAAGAAACACATTGAGAATCTTGTAGGTCGATTCAAACCGTCGAGGAACCCGAGGTTGGCAAGGCTTCTTCCTGCCAGATCCATCACTTCGTTGCGGGAGACCGTGGAGGTTCATCCCTACCTTGTCGTCAGCCCCGCTGATCTCAATACGCTGGTGAACGCCCTCTTTCCGGAACGACGTCCCCAGTCTGCTCACTCAAGCGATGCCCTATCCGTCGCGCCGTCTATATCGGGATTCTCCAATATCTCCCAGCCTATATCTGTGGCGATGTCAAGACGAGACATGGATACGGCGTCTGCCTTTGGCATGAGTGTCTCACCTGTACGTAGTGAAACCACGTCTTACGAACCCCTACTCGATAATCAATCTTTGAACACGCCCCAGCGGTACTCCCCTTCTTTCTCAGATGCACCTTCTCGACCGCCAAACAGTTACGATGATGATGGCCCAAAACTGCGCATGGCTATGCGCGAGATGAGCAAGCTTCTTGGTGCCGACGCCGTGGCAGGCTCGTGCCACCCATGTGCAGAAAGGTGGGCTGTTCTGTTCGTTTCTGCAGATGGCGAAAAGCTCTCTTTGCAGATGACTTACGATCCAGATGAGGACGATGAAGAAACCTCGTCTGGAGTCAGTGGCGATGACGAGCACGAAGAACGGGAAGAAAAGTCCGAGTTAAGCAAAGACTTCCATCAACTACGCGATTCTATCTTGAGGCTTGTTGAAGACTTTGAAATTCCTCAAAGCCTCGAGGACGGCGATATTCATACGACGTTCAGTAATCGAGCCTCTAGGCTCAAGAAATATCGGTCCAGGAATATGATCATTACACCGGAGAAGAGCATGAATAGTCGAAACCCCTACCGTAAACGTGAAGAAGACACTGCTGGATCTCATGCGAACCAGCCGGTGTTGATTACTATGTTAACAGCCGCATCGACGCAGTCGCGTATTCAGTCGGACTTTGTGTCGGCACATATGTACTGGCGAACTCATCAACAGTTGAATGCCCTGACCTCGCCTTCACTTCGGAAAAATGGATATGCATCTCTGCTCAACATCTTCTCGCGTGGCCCTCGAGACTCCATTCGTCACTCGGCCGCCGCCACTGAAGAGTACGATGCATGGCTAGTATGGTTGAAGCAAAGCCAAGAACGACACGAAGGGTTGATCGACACTATGATGACACGCCTCAAGGCCCTCCGCGACAAGATGTGGTACGTGACAGAAGTTCGCAACTCAGACGTATACACGAGTGCTCGTACCCTCTGCAGCGCGCTGAAGATCATGGGTGTGCCTCGCATGCCCGGCTCCTTCCAAGAGAGTCGCGCCCAGCTGGCGCGCAATCCCACTCTCAACTTCATCCACAAAGCGGAGTCGCAAGCTCTCGGCCTCCTCGCTGCCAGGGAGGATCAAGGGGGGCCTAACAAGCTCACCGATGATCAAATAGACAAAACGAACAAGTGGTTGCAGCAGGCCCACGTCAAGAACTGGTGCGTTGGTGAAGAGCGAATCCACCGGTTGTGTTGCGAGATCGACAATTGTATCTCGAGATTGGTTGGCGACAGTGTTACCGCGAATCCTGTCCTCTGGTCTAGTGCTTTGTACATGCGTGATCGGAAAACATTTGATGGTCCTACCTGGCGTGGTCGAGATCGAGAGAGCAACTACGGCGATGATAACATCAGCGTTATCAGCAGTGAATACAGCAGTCAGTACAGCGGTCGAAGATGGACGCCGAATACGAACCGCGCCAGTTCGGTGTTGCGCAACCTGCCCATACACAGTAACAGGAGTGTCCTTTCGATGGACTCTGGCCGCCACAGTCTATCTCGCGCAAGCACAGCCGCGTTCGATATACATGACGCCCGCGACTATCATCACTATAGTCACACGGCCCCATCTGTGGACTCCGCTACGACGTTCTTTTCCCCTTTTACTTCAACTACGTCTGCTAGCAGCTCCGCCACGTCTCGCGCGCAGTCCCCTACTGGCAGCGGGCCGAACCTCTCCAGCTTGTTTTCGTATCCTTACCAGCAGTCCCTGCCTTCCACAGCTTCGCTAACACAGCCCGACACAACGGCTTCATCGGAGACGATTCAGCAACAGCGGCTTTCGGAGGAGAAGCACCGCTTCTTGTCGGACCTTCGCCAGACTCTGCTTAGCCTGTTGCTTTCTGATCTGGGCAACTTCTTATACGCCTATGGTTCCGAAACAGACATTTGGTTCAACGACTTAGGTCAGGAATGCCTTGAGCTCAGGTCGTCCGCTGAAGATCAAGTACAAGATTCGATTACCGGGCAAGCAAAACGGCGAGCACCTGAGAGCAAAAAGAGTTCGATCAATTTACGTGAAGTTGGAGACTCTCCGTCAAGTCAGAGCTTGCGCGGGCGCGAAAGCCCATCTCCACGGAGCTATGGTAATGTGACAGCGAACGAAAAGGCATCCTTGAAGGATACCAGCTCGTTCCCATATAGGAAAGCATACCAGCGACTACTAAGGATGTTCTCGATTCATCCCAATCCCTACACGAAACTCGACATTTTGTATAAGCTCGAACAGCTAATCAGTGCTTCCTTGTCTTCGGGCGGTCATCGTTCGCGCGTCAGCGCCAGAAACCAGGGGGCTACTCATGACGATCATGGCTGCTTTGGCAAGCAAGAACACAGCGACAAAGAACGTCATACCAATTCGCACCATGGTTCGATATCGGTCTTGACTTCGGGTCTTCATCTACGAAACAACTCGGACGCCGAAACACGATCGATCACTGCCTCCAACAAAACACACCAAGAATCCCTTCGCACCGTCCTCCGGTCTCTGATTCGCGATGCAGAGCTTCGACCTAAGACTCTATTCCGTGACTTACAGTTCATCAGCGCCTTTGTGCCGCCTTCTGTTCTCGATCTTGATCGAAACGATGCATATTTCGACACGGTAGTCGCAGCAGTGTCCCTGAAAAGTGAAATTGTATCCACCATGGTTGAGGTAGCGGATGGAATCGTCGCCGCTTCCCGCAAACCCTCCAACAACAACCACGAAGTCAGCTCTATGCCAGAACTGATGCTGTTCCCCAAGAGTTCACTTCACGACGCTGCCAGGATGTTGACAATTGCGGCTAAGGAAGGTGATCCGACAGCGCAACGTGAGTTGGGACTCCTTCAACTCTATAATCCGGAACTCGTGGCGCGAACAACTTTGCCGCTATCCAAACCGCGTGATGTTTTCAAGCAGCTGTTGATGGAAACTTCGGGCAGCCGCGCTGGAAACAGTACGCGTTATCAGGGAGACCGTGGCAGGCCTGGCCTAGGTTCCTCTCTGCCAGGTCTCGTGGGCAACCAGGATCCCAACATCAACGGGGACGTTAGGAGTGATCCGGCACTCATGTGTGTTGCTCTTCACTGGATGGAGACCGCACAGAAGGGCGGCGATGAGTTGGCAAAGAATTTCATGAGCCAGAGCAGAGAAATCTGATTAAGCAGCGATGAATCCACAGCAAGCGTGTTTGTTATGCATGACTGGATTAACACGCTCATACAGGGCACCCTTCAAAAAAAAAACAGAGAAAAACTGAACGGTCGCCTGTATGAGATTTATTTTTATATCGGTACGCCTTGCTTCTAGATACCCTTACCACATATACCCTCCAAAGCGACCGTCGGTCTCGCTACTTTCTTGTACGAAAAATACCCGCTTCGCATTACACTGCATTGCATTAGATGCCTGCCTTACCATCTTACCTACTTACCTACCTACCTACGATCTGGGCAGATGGCTTCTTGTCGGTCTGGTATGGAGTTTTGTACGAATGTATATGACGCATGGACTACTACTACACCGTTTGTGTTCAGGTTACATATATCCCGGAAGGCTTTTGGTTTTTATATCTCTTTCTTTTTCTCACATCCTGTTTTCCCCCTTTTTTGTTTCCTTCTTACTCCTTTTTTTTTTTCACATATGCGTGCATAACGATACCCGGTTTATATAGACACATGTTTTGAGCTGGGATACCATTACCATTATCATTATCATACCATACCACAACATACCATACCATACCGAACAATGATGAATGACGTTCTCTCTTTTTTTTCTCTCACTCCGAGCTTCGCTTTGACTCACTTTACTTGGTTGTGGATCTGCCTAATGTGTTATTTGGTGGTACTACCGCCTCACACTCAT
This sequence comes from Xylariaceae sp. X167, assembly GCA_028637775.1. Taxonomy (NCBI): domain Eukaryota; kingdom Fungi; phylum Ascomycota; class Sordariomycetes; order Xylariales; family Xylariaceae; species Xylariaceae sp. X167. Next base: position 55,286 of record JAJFDK010000147.1, read on the forward strand.
AATTCTTCACACTCATAATTCTTAAGACTGTAATTGCATGCATGGCACATCTCGTAGGGATCTCGGGAGTAAAGGAAAAAAAAACATATCATCAAGAAGCGTGGGTAGAATAGAAGGTAATTAAGCATTAAGAATTAAATCTGTAGCAGTAGGTACTATCGTTCGTGAGCCGTGGTATGGGTCGTCGTCCGTTTTATAGAGTAAAAGAAAGAAAAAAAAGAAGAGATCCAGTTATACAATGAAACAAAAGCCGGGTATCAGAAGAAGTAAGAAGAAAGAAGAAGGAAAGAAAAAAAAGAAGAAGAAGATTCGTTGGTTCGTTCCTTTTTTGTTTCTCTAAAAAAAAACCTAGCCTAGGTAGCCTCTCACTCTCTTTCTCTCTCATTTCTGTTTCTTCGTGAAAGATTTTTCTCTTTTTTTCGTTCTCGTTGCTTTCTATTTGAAAAACACATGTCTAACCTCTAATTTTTGGTTGGTTGATTGGGATAGGAGGAAAAGGGGGGGTTTTTGATTCGGTTCGGGTTCTTCTTCTTTTTTTAGTCTATCTTTCCCGCTGATGGTTCGACGGTGGTCGGCTCGTCCATGGCTACGACGGTCATGTCGGAGCGGACGCGGAACCGCCTGCCGCGCCAGTTGACGCCTGTGCCGAGGAAGACGGCCCACGTCCAGATGGGGAGGGCGGAGATCTCGCGGCCGAGCCAGGCGAAGAGCCATTCGGCGAACGGACGCTTCTCGGCGCCGTCACGGCTCGCGCCGAGGGCGAGGGCGGGCGTGTGCTCGTCTACGGAGACGGTCAGACCGGCGTGGAGACGCGTGAAGACGGCTCTGTCGAGGAGCATCCATGACGTGACGCCCGCGAGCCAGCACCAGGCGACGGCTGACCAGGTCTGCGGGAGACCCAGGGTATCGTGGAACCAGGGGAGGGTGGTGATGCTAAGGGAGAAGTAGAGACAGCAGACGAGGCTTTCGACGCCATGCTCGACTAGGGTGGCCGAGAGGACTGTCCATTTCCTCGCGCGGAGCCAGCGCACACGTCGCGCGGCGTAGGTCTCAAGAGACATGCCGGCCATGGGCTGTATGGCGAGGTCGCCGTAGACCAGGCCGTGGTTTGCGAAGCCGGGGATATGCGTGCGCCATAGTAGGTCGCCGATGACGTGGTCTTCGCACATGTAAGAGGAGAAGTGGTCGATGCCTTGGGGTAGGGTTGCAGACGTGCCGGTGAGGATAGGGTTGCGGGCGGGATCGGTGGCTTCGTCAAGGTGCGACTTGCGGAACATGTTGCTCTTGCCGACGATGCAAGGGGCAATGCCGACGGTGTTAATGGCGCAGTAGAATTTAGCGTGCGTTGTCGCCATAAACATCTCTTCTAGTCTGCCACCGCCATGCGCCCAGAGTCGCGAAAGGGGAGTGGAGTCGCTCTTATCTGGTGCGCATGGGCTTCGCGTGGCCGAGGGGCTGGACAGAAGAGCCTGGCTTTCGGTGCCGACGTGACTCGTGGGTGTCACGGTATCGACAACCAGGGGCAGTTGGTGGACGAACTTGAAGGGCGTGGTTCGTTTGCCGTTGGGCTGGAAGCCACACAGCTTGTCAACCATGCGGCCGGCGACATCTTTGGCAATCCATATGTTGCAGTCGAGTGGCCATACAATATCGCCTTTTGCTTCCCGGTAGGCGCGGCTCACGTTGCGAATTTTGGGGTTGGGGCCGACCTTGGTGGCATTGGGATGGCCGGCGGCGAGAAGGGGGTCTTCGGCCTCGACAAAGATCCTGGCGTCGAAGTCGGGAAACTCGGAGACGAGCTGGCAGAGGAGGGGATAGGCAGGGTCGAGCTTCGACTCGACGCAGAAGTAGATGGTCAGCTTATGGCGAGGGTAAGTCTGGTGGAAGACGGAGGCAAGGCATTCGTAGAGGGCTGGCTCGAGACCCTTGGCCGGTCGGATGATGGTGACATGGGGGATGTCGCGTTCGGGTAGGGTCGGGGAGATGGGCGGACTCGGTATGGACGAGAAGCGCTGGAAGCTATTCGCAGAACACGCCAACAGCGGCGTGGCTGTTGGTCAGAAACAGAAAGACTCCGTGCAGAATGCATAGGGCAGAACCAGAACCAGAACGGACGAATGCATGGATGGCAGGGCGTGGCAGGGCGTAGCATCGCTGGCACGATGATGTACTCCGTACGGTCATCGAGCGGGGGGGAAGCGAAGTCAAGACAGGGGCTGAGACAGGAGACAGGAGACAGAAAACAGGAGAGAGGAGGGAGGAGAGAAGGAAGCAGGGGATATCTCGGAGGAATGACGCAAGAATGACCATGTCGATGGACGGAGCAGGATGGATTTCTATTACTCACAGCTTGTATGTGCCCAGACCCTGGACCACGATCACGAAACCGCACCAGGCCAGGCCGAGACTGGCGAGTATGTATATTATCGTGTGCATTGGAGCATGGTGCGGTCAGGGTCAGGATATGTATGGTGGAAGTGCGGAAGCAGATTCGGTGGCAGTGGGAGTGAATAGTGGCAGCGAGGGGATTGCGGAATAGGAGACGGGGCGTGTTATGTATGCGTACAAGTAGGGAATAAGAACTTAGCAACGGACGCCGGCTGGATCGAGATTTGCCATGTGGACCGCGAGATAAAGTGTGTACGGATCACTTACGGAGCACGGATTATGTACGTACGAAGGTACGGAATACGGAAAACCTAAAGTGCGGATTACGGGTTACGGATTAGCTGGAGCGATTCGACGGGTCGATCCGGCCCGCAGAAGAGACCCTGTCACCCTGGATTACATAATGTCCGGTTGAGACCCGCTTTCGCAGACTTCCAGGACCCGTTTTCCCCCTGAATCACGGATTACATCTACTATTATTTTTCCGGAGTTCGGATTACCTACGGAGTGCTACAAGGTAACAGGTCCTATCGCCGACTCACCAACCAGAAATTCACATGCATCTGCCCGTACGATAGTCAACATGGATATACTTGGACACTTAAGTCTTAAAGGCAGATGTGCACTTAGATGTTGTGCTGAATCCTGACTTTAAATAGGCACGTGTGATGCGGACCATGCATGCAAGTGTTGAATGCAACTTCAAGCTTCAGCGTACGAAATACTATTCGTGTATGGAATACGTAACGGCCTCGTGCGTCTTGTCCGAGACGCCACCGTGTGGTCTTCCTCTTCTGACAAGTAATCCCTGAGGTACCTACCTAACACGCATCCCCTGTTTCGATTCCAAATCTTGCACCTCAGATTGAGGCCGAATTGTCACGCTACGTCAGTCTTTAAGGTGGACATAGTCCAAAGGGCTACAACCTCTGAGCGACATCTGCGCCCCGTTGAAGCCTATCTTCCTGCGTTTCCGGGTATCTAGCTTCGTCTGCTGGCGTACTCCTAAGCACCTGATACGGGACTACCGGGGTCCATTCATTCAGTTGAGTCGGACCACCGCTGCGTGTCTCTCTCTGGCGGTACTTGCTGGTGACGTACAGGCCACCTGATGGGGTGACAAACTCCGTGTCGCGGGTTGAACTTGGTATTTCAGCACCAGCAGTTCTGAGGAGATAAATGAGTTCCGGCGATTCTCAACCAGTCATCTCTCCTTGCCCGAAGGACCGGACAGCCCGACGTGTATAATAGGAGTTTCTCAAAAGACCACCTATATATTACGATATATCCCCAACCCCTGAGTGCATGCTACGTCGTCTCATCATTCTCTGACCAGTGACAGATACTAGCCGGCATCCGTATCTGTTGGAGCTTTGCACTGTCAGGTGACCTTCATAACTACCTTCGTCAAGCGATTTAGTCGCCTGGTATTATTGCTGTGTCGTATGCCAACACAGGACTTGGATATGCTGCCATCTCCCTCTATTGTCCACATCAAATACTAGATTTGGAGCTTCGGGTCCACCTGCAGATTTCCAACATTGGCAGCCGATAGAAACTCAGCCTAGCCTGCACTTTGCGACTCTGCTCATACTTTCGAGAACTGGGGCTTGAGTGGAGAAATCTGCTTTATAACAGCAAGTCCATTGCCGATTCTGTCACTGTATTATCGGATGACAGCAAGGGCTAAGTAATATGTGCAGATCACAACACAAACTCTTAACCACAGACGCAATGTGGTCGTTGGTGTTCTCGTTTCCCGACATCAGGATACTATCAACACTATATACTCGCTGTTGGTGTGGTCTCCTAACTGGCCGATCAAAGAGGTGGTATCGTTGAATCGAGCCTTATCCACCCTCCCTGTCGCCCCAACGCCCTCCTGATGTCAGGTTATGATGTCAGCTGACATGACGCCTTCAAGGCTTCTTTATGAATATGGCTGTTTAAGCCCCAATCTTGGCACATTCAATGACCGTCAGCCTCAACGGTCGGTTGATCGCATTCGTCCGACCGCTATCAATCATTCAACCATCGCGACCGATTGACCGTTCATCATCAGTTGGGATTCTCAACCGACAGGCCGGCTGTCTGGCGGACCGATGTGCCCCAGAGTCTGGGGCCGTACCCACGTTCGTACCTTTTCCTTTAACTTTTCCTTTACTTCCTGCCGCATCTTCCGGACTCCGTTGAATCTGTGAGGCTTGTGCTTCTCGACCTTATTAGAGTCATGAGCTGCACTTAGTAGTACCTTGTTAGTTGCCGCATTCGTCGTGTTAGAAGCTTGAGGTACACTTGGTGCCGCGTTCTTAGTTGTCTCAGTCGTCGTATCGGTAGCATAATGGCGGGGACTCAATCCTGAAATTCCAGAGATCTCGTTGTGAAGCTCCGCGCATTCATTCGAAGATTTCTCGTAGCTAGAAACGGACATGAGGGCAACAGAGACCAAGTGGTCTGTTAGATGAGAACTCATGTCTGTGTCGTTACAACCACAAAGTGGGCAGGACTCAAACAATGGACCGATCAAGCGACCATTATTATCAGCCATGATTCTTAACTGTCCCTCTGTGAGCCTTGGCGAGTGTTCCGCTTTCAAATGGGCAACGTAGTCATCTGCGGTGTCGTAAACGACGTTATCGTGGGACTTTCGAGCACAGCGCCATTTCATGACATGACCGCGCATGTGTTGCAGCCACTCCTCTTCATCATCATATAGCCTTTCAGGAGAGCCGCATGTTTCAAAGACACAAAAATATGGGTTGAGATCATGGGATCGTACATGCAGCCTAGTCATGGTTATTATATGGAGATATTGCGTAGGAATGTACAGGGAAACGTACTTCCATTCTTCTTCGTCCAAGAAGACTTCCTTTGGCAGAGTAAGGGAGCACAAGGGGCACATCAACTCTTCTGGAGTCGTTGAGTCATTTGAGGCATTTTGCCAAGTCGACTGTTTTTCAAACATAGACTTCCGGTATAGGAATCTCTCTCGACGTCGTAGCATGGTACCAGTAAGGCGTTTCAAGATAGTCGTTGTAGCGACTGGAAATCGATCACGTAGTTGACTCTCAAGTTGTTTGATCAAGTCTTGCGAATGGACCTGATCTTTTGCTTCCTTCACGATATCATATGCGTCAAGTGCCGCCTTGGCCCTTGCCTTCATACCTGCTTGGCGAATGTCGCCTGCATAGGTATCCAGGAGGCTTATATCAACCTTAATTGCATGATGTGCATCATGTAGCTCATCGATGGCTCCTGAGAGTCTATCTCCCGTGGGACTTAACGAAGAAAGGACGTTTGAGCCTAATAGAGAATAGTTAATACGACCGAGCAGACTTAGGTGTATTATCTTTACCATGATGTTAACACAGGTCAGGGGACTCACATTGCTGGGCGTGATCAGCCAATATTTCCATGAGGCCACCGGTGACATGCTGGACCTCAAAGATCTGTTGCTTATAGAAGTTGGAGAAGTCAAGGCTCGAATACTGTGCAAACTGATCCTCAACTAAGCCATTTTCCCGGGGACCAATATCTTTGGCCCGGTCACGACACTCTTTAAAGGACTTGACGCATAACGCCACCTGTTCTGGCACCGTGCGGCATTCGAAAGCAGTCTCATCCACAGCACGCATTTTGAATCTATGCAACTTACGTTGATGTCGAATTCGCAGCGTGTTGGATATGGCAGGCCACTACCCTACCGCGGTGAATCGTGATGAGACGAGACCCGCGGACACCTCAACAGGAAGGCACAAAAAGTAAGTAGGGTCAGTTCATGAAGGGTAACGCAGCGTTTGAGAGTCGAGCAACTCGTGCTGTGGGCATACGGTTGAGACGCCTGACAGAGGTCAGAGTCAAATGTCTGTCCGGCCTTGGTGTGATAGATGGTTTCCTTGGCGACAAGCGACACGGGTAGGTAGAGTTGGAAGAATTGAGAAATGACTTGATTGAGAGAAAGGCTTGCAAGGTAACCCATGGGCATTTGAAGAAAACGAGTGAGCTCCCGTTGGAAGCAAAGTTCACCTTGTGATTGTTGGTGAAGCAAGCCGACGGGAAACCAGACCCAGACAATCAATCCCAAGGCATCGAATTGGCATGCTATATATTTCGCCGAGCAATCTCAATTGCAAGGGGCTGGCGGAGATCCATCATCCCGAGGGCCGTCTTTAGAGCCCAACCTGCATGCTCTCCAAACAGTCGAATCAGGATGCAGCATCAGGTATGTAGTAAACGCGGCTCAAACGCACCACCCATGATCTCACTGAGCTCGCTTCATACCAGGTAATAGGTATGTACCTGGTGCTAATTGACAACCTAGACTGTACCATGCGACCGCGACCAGATCGCACCTGAGCCATCTAGATCTGTGAAACCTGTTATGGATCAAGGTTTAACTTTACAATACCTTCATTTTATTTGGGTTTTTTGCAAGAAACGAAACTTAAACGCAAAAAAAGACACTTTCTCTCTGATTATCCATTACCGCGGATTTTACGTAAGTCCACTTTGCAAATTGTCTTCCCACCGGCAAGCAAGACAGAGGATCATGCACAGCTGGGGCTGCCGTGAGATATCCCCCTATGAGGGGGATACCAACTCGTAGGGTAGTAGCAGCAATATCTGCCTAAATTCCTTGCCTTACCTCTTGCATACGAACAGTACTCCTCCCGACCAACGGCGGAACAGGTACAGCAGCCATGCTCGACCGGATGGACATCGAAGACCTCGACTCGAGCTGATCGTGTGATGATGAGTTGATGACAGGTGGCCATGGTTGGTAGGGCACGTGGATGCAGATGTTACCGTGGATGGCACAGCCAGTACAGAGTACGCATGTGAGTGCAATGCATTGGATACGGATTGCACAAGCATGAGACGCCCGCACCAAGGCCCTATACTGCGAACCATTATGAGTAGGAAAAGGAGACATTCTCTACGTATGTAATTTACCCACTCGGTAAGGCTTCGCGGGAGCCTCCCGAGGCCTGTCTTCGTGTCTGAATCGCAAAGAAACAGGGAGGTCGAGACACCGAGACATAGGAATTCGCATACTCACATTGCAGGCATCAATGGCCACATACATTAGGTACCTACACGTGCTAGTACTTTCCTTACTACCTTACGTACATCCGCGGCTTACCGCCCGGTTGATATTGACCTGTCACGATCCTTACTGCGTGCAGGAGGTTGCAGCACAGGAATGGACACTACGATGTGTTCTGCAATCAGTGCCTACAGACTGCGAAGCAAAACTCGTACGGACGAGTACCTATGGATTAGGAGGTGGCATGTCATCTGTCACTGGGTAGTACTACATCACTGCTTATAATGCATACATACCTACATACAGGTCGTGCTGAGTGATACGTACGCAGTAGTATCGTGGTCCGTATATGGATTCAGACTCATGCAGACTCCGTAGAATAAGACAGGCTGAATTGGATAGGATCGACCAGAACCGTCTTCTCGCTCTGACTGTTGGCCTCAATATGGCTTGGGCATCTCCCAACCAAAGGTCATTGGGCCCCCCCCGCCCCCCCCTCCCCAGTGCGCCACCCGAGGTGGCTCCCACCCGGGCACCACCCCCGCTAAGCCATTGCCCCTGTCGACCAATCCCCCTG
>JAJFDK010000148.1:0-63094 GCA_028637775.1 Xylariaceae sp. X167
TCATTGTAGGTGGGGAGTATCTCTGGAGTTGTAGGTGGTGCGTGTTGGTTGTGGTGTGCTGGGGGTTGTGGGCGTGGTGTGGGTGTGTTGATGATGACTTTTGATATGGGAGGACAGAAAACGACTACCTTATGAACTTGCTTGTTTCTAGATTCGATGATTATTTAGACTCAGTTTCGTTCAGGTCGCCGGTGCATACTGGTGATGCCAGATGGCCCGTGACTCTACCGACGGCATGGACTATTCAATGTGGCTTCGAGCCATGGGGACGTATGACATCCAAACGGTCGAGACCCCTTACCCCGGATCCTTCCCCACGAACGACTATTCCCATACGACATACCTAGTCCCACGGCCAGAACGATCCAGTCAATAGACTCCGCAACTCCCTCGATCCTATGACTCTAACAACGAACGTGCGACCGCAACTATCATTCAACAAGCCACCAACAACTCCCTATCACGAAACAATCCAAGCACCTCACGAAACAATCCAAGCACATATCCATAACTCATATATTGCTCCTAAAACCAAACTACCTAAACCCGAATCACCCCTGCTCCCCATTCCACGTCGCATATGTCTGCATATTATCCACCTCCTCCAACGCCCGCGTCATCGACCCCGCCGCCGGCTTCGACGGCTCCTGACTACTATAGCTGCGCACGCGATTATACCCGCCGCGCGTCGTGTTCTTGTTGCCCCAGCGACCTAATAGTCGAACCAGGGGCCAGAGGGCCGGGATCGAGCCGGTTATTATGAGGACGTCCATCTAAAGCACGTTAGTTAGTTTCGTTCCTTCTTAAAGGGGTGAAGACACAATGGAAGGGGATGTAATGCTTACTTCGGCCCTATGAAACTCGTTAGTATCTTATGGTTAAGGGGTCAAGGGGAGGAAAGACTTACGTATACCACAGCGAAATAGTCGTCCAGTACAGCGTCGTGTCGGCGCGTATACTCCCGTCCATGATATAATACGTCTTGGCGATCGCGGCGCCCGCGGCACTATCACATGTCATTGTCAGACAAATCAATACTCTCGAGGAGTTAACGCGGAGTCCCGCCAACACTTACAAGATACCTCCGCCCATGAGCAACGATAATCCAAGCTTCATCTTCCGCGCAATATTCAGCTGCGTGATGAAGAGCGCGGGCGACACAGCGACGATGATATCCGTGAGGGCGGAATACGCGCCTTGGATGAAGCCGATGTAGAGCCTGTCGTCCTATCAGCATTGTCCTACCCCTAACACCAAAACAAAGCAACTCCGAGAGCACATACAGCAAATAAGGAGGCAGACAATTCCCCTCCATCTCAGGCCTCCACTGCTTCTGCGGCGGATCACAAAAACACACCGTAACCACAATCGCCAAAAGATTCAGCCCTGTCAACGAGACGCCAATACCCCAGAGGAAATAAATATGCCACCGCCTCGCCGACATCCCGATGAGTCGGATCAGGCCCAACAGGATTGAAATCTTGCTGCTGCTCGTCGACACGAAGTGTAGACAGGGCGCCAGCACGCTGTACTTGATCGCCTCGGCCAGCATGGCCGGGTCGTGGATTGCGGACTCGTGCTGGCCTAGTCCGTAGGAGACGCCTACGGTTATTAGGGCTGAGCAGGTTATTGCGGAGAGCTGGGTGTGTTAGTTCAGGGAGGGGGTTAGGAGAAAGGGAGGGAAGGGGACTTACTGCGCCTATGACCATGAAGAAGTCATCCCAGCCCGCTTGCCTTAAGAGGACTGCGTATGTGTTAGTTGATTTCAAGGTTTGTAAGACGGGGTTAAAGTTGAGGTTATAAAGCCTTGCGAGTTGAAGTTGAAGTTGAAGATTCTGAGTGAGAAAGGGGAGACTTACGGGTTCTCCCGAGAACCCTCGCAATGGTGATAACAACAACAATACCTCCCAGCACCCACGACGTCGTCACGAGATTCGTCACCTTGTCGGGCGCCGCCATGTCGCGGGTACGAAACAACAGGTCGTTGGGAAAGGAAAAGCGCACGGCTCATCGGGATCGAGAAGGCTGAACAGCTCGAGAGTTGAATCGAGAGGTTGGATAGGTTAAAAGAAAATAAGGGAGTCAATTGATTAAGTAAGTGTGATGAAGCCAAGTGAGAGTATCTAATTACACTAAGTTAGGGTAGTTGAATTGAATGGAACAACTTTAACAGATAAAGAACACAGGGTTGATTGATCGTTCGTCTTAGAGGAATGGGCTATATTTGCTTCTTCTTGTTGCTTGATTATATCAACACAACCGTCATCAATCAACAGGAAGATGGCATATTAATGTCATCAACATCACATATTGGGTATACCACAGAGTATTATATATCCTCTTTCTTTTCGTATACACAAATGACGCCGCGTCCGTTCAGTCGATGTTGCGCATTCGTTAGCGTTCACACTAAAAAAGCAACTATTGAAGGGTTTCGAAACCTTTCCGCAAAAGAGCAGACGGCATCGTGGTCTGGAAAAGTCTTTTTTCGTGAAACTTGTCAAAGAGGATTTGCTACCAGGGGCCTGAGGGATCGACAAGCAGAGTTGCCGCAGACCACGCGAAGATGGGCAGCCAATAATTTCCGGCTCTCTGTTGCTGGTGAGAGGGTGAATGAGCTGTGGCATGTTGCAGGGGCCGATGGGCTTTTCATGGTTGCAGTGGTTAATCTCCTGGGGCCTTGCTCAGCTACGAGAGAAGCTACCTATTGTGAGCTTAGGGTGACGAGGTGCCGGATCCGTGTGCTTGTTCGTAAAATCGTCGAGTAAGCCGTCGTGGTTTGTTTTGTCAACCTCGTTACATGTACGACGTCTACCTTTCCATCCAGCAGTCGGATCACACTCATTTTGTTTTTTGTTTTTCTGATCGCCGTCCAAGCTCGTCGGCGACATTCGATGGCCCAATGGCACCAATGCAATATAAAGTCGTAGGATGAAAGGGGTCACGCGTCCACGTGAAGGCGCATCGGCAGGTAGGTAGAATGCGATCGCGCGCAGTTGTGATATCTGCCGGCGCCGTCTACAGGAATTCCGAACATCCCCAAATTAAAGCGCGCTGAAAAGCCGGGTCGGGACTAAGATAAACAACCTCGTGGCAAAGCCGTCAGATCCATTCTGCTGGTAGTTAGTGAGATTTGGTGCCTGCTAGGTAGCATTCAGCTTTCTCCGCGGCTGGACTAACACCAGGTACGGCTTACACCTGACATCAGGTATGCAGCGTCTGCTTACCCGGGAGAGAGATCAGGTCGCCGTTGATGATTTGAAATGCGCCGGAGGAAGGAAACTAGAGCTCTTGGGGTTTCGTGGCGTAATTAGCTCCTCGATGTGAGTCTGGACTAGATAATCAAGACTCTCGGCGCTGTAGGAGTATCTATCGTAAGCAGATCTGAAAGTAGGAAGGATGATAGGAGATTCTCTGAAGAGCAGAAGTCAAGTGAGCGCATGTTTCAGTATTCACGACGATGGCAGCTCGTGCTCCATGAACGAGAGCAGTTGTTGGCCAATTCGTGTTGTTGATTCCAATTTCGAGACATATCACAGTCGCTGAACGTCGTTGATTTGATCCGTTACGACATCGACACCACTGCCGATCATCAATTGAATCCGGGGAAAACAAGCGAGAGACAACATTCGATCTGTCCGATCATGAATGGTGGACCTCCGCCAGGCACCGCGTCTTGCATCATATTCCGTGACCATTGAAATGAGATAACGTGCCGCATGTCGCTCATGGCGCGTGTGAATGGTTGGCATGGTTCCCCGCCAAGGCCAAGCAGCGCCACGAAGAGTACTGCATATTACCCATCGATAGAGGAGGGGCCTGCAGCTATCAGGGCAATACTCTGATGATCACGCTGGCGCTCTCGAGTTCATTTCATGCGATGTGCGCAGCAATTCCCTTTGCGCTCACCTCAGACGGAATCACGCTTCGTCGTTCGATTGCTGCCCGATTGACCTCCTGGAATGATTCCTATACGCTGGTGGCAGCATCCGAGCCTGTGATGCCCTGTCCTGAATCAACTCATGTTAGAGTACGAATATTAGAATGAGCTTCGTGCAGATCACATCGCCTATCCTTCTCCATTCTCTCTTCTGAACTCCCCCCACAGAAGCTCAGATCCACGACTCACAGACCAGAGATCCATTCTTATCTGCATGACATCACGGCCATTATAGAGACAGAACATTAAGATGATTTCCCTGTCAACCCTTTATCTCGGGTAGAGAAGCACCGACCATCTGGGGGAACTGACTTACGAGTGCATCCTGATCTGCCGAATTGGACCTCTAATGAAAAGCCCAAGTGGGACGACAATGTCGACACCGTAATTTGGCAGAACAGACCCATGGTTCATGCCCACAAGCAGGACTAGCCGGGTTCCTTGTAGATCGCCATTCTGCACACGTGCCAGGATCCTCAGAACCTGGGGTAGTAATCTGTAGTGTCATCCGTATGAGCAGACCCAAGTCCTCAATGCCGTCATACGGTCACACTCGCTCCTCAATCTCAACCCCCTTCGGCTCGACCCGTCGCTCGTTTATCTGATGTCTGCTGTGTGTTTCATGGACGAGGGTGAGAATTAACCCGTTCGAATGTTCTGGCGTCGATGGATATTATGGGTCTTTCTGACGATTCCTTATGTTTGCGGTTAGAGTCGTCTTGGGAGCTGTCTGCAACTCAACCACGTTGTTGCCATCGGCTGGTTCTCTTCCGGGACGGCAATAAGAGCTCGGCATAAGGTCTTGGGCCTTCGCGATTCGGCTGCATATGAAGGAACACTTCCGAAAGGGAGAACTGGGATCTAAGGTATCAGCACGCCGAATAGCTCCTGCGAAGATGCAGTGACTGTGAAGGACATCTCTCATAGATGATGAATGAAATATGGGAAAGAAAGCGCAGAACAAGATCAGGAAGAACTTCAGACAGACTTTTCCCCCGTGTGAACGCGTCTCGCCTTCCTGATCTTCCATTGCTTCCTGCCTTCGGTAACTTCTTTTCTCCGGTGCTCTCTCCTTCCGTATAACGTTATCATGAGCGAACTCCTCAAAACGGGAAGCTGCTCGTCGCGCGCCAAGATGTGACGTCGGCCGTTAAAGTTCCTGCCATTCGGATGACAACGTTTATGCCGTATGTAACTGTCAGTAACTCCGTTTTATCCGCGTACCTATGGACCTTTTTCAAAAGTCCATGAGGAATCCGTAACAATAGACGTGTTTCAATGTTCAGCTCGGCTCGGATTCGGTCGTTTCGTGCCGAACGCGTGATGGAACGTCCGAGGATTGATCATGTCGACTCGACGGCAGGGATTCTTAACTCAATGTTTTATCCTAGAAGATCTCGGGATCATTAGTTTTAAAAATGTTATCGACATATTCTCGTCATCAGAGTGTTGATGAAAGGTCCAACCTGACTTGGCCAGTAAAATTCCCGTTTCGTAACGTGGAGATTCTCATCTGTCTGTCGACTGGTATTGGAGATAAATGTTTGAACCCCAACGATAGTTTCTTCAGATATACGTTGCACGACTGGGAGACTCTCTCCATAACATATACCATCAGATGTGCACGAAGGTCAAACGTCGTGCAGTCGGTTAGAGATCTCATAACGATGAGAACGGGCAATCTGCCAGAACAGATATGACGGTTAGCAATCAGTTGCGCATTCCTAGACCGGCGGTTCTGATTGATGGCTTAACTATATTTCGTCGTCAATTCATGTCAACGCCTCCTTATCCTGCTTTTTTGTCTGACTGCTGGTCACATTGGAACAGAGTGGCACATCGGTCGGTTGAAAGGTATCGACCGACAGCTAGCTATCATCCAACCATCGTATCTTATCCGATACTTCGTAGGAGACTGTGCGTCTAATGATAGAGTCTTCCATCTGTCAATTGAAGGGATAGCCTCGTCCGATATGCACCTTTGCAGATTCTGCTGCGCTTAGCGTTGAAGTTAGAGTCGATTCCGGGATCTCGAGAATCTACCAATGTCATCCAGTCCATCATGACCTGCAAAGAGAAGATGAATGGAATTCGGTCTCATCGTTACCACCTAGTCGAGTAGTGCAGAACATATTTCTCAATGCGTATCGGTTAGTCTACTGCTTTAGATGAGGACATCTATCGTCCATCACCTGAATTTCGTCGGATTCTCAGGCAACAAACCAATGAACAATGGACATACAGATCACAATTGATTCTTCTTCGTTCAGCGAATCTTGTAACCATTACGACGGTTTTATTTTGAAAAGGGATGCGGTGGTGCTACAAGGACTCGCGATGGTGAAAAGGGGGAGGTCGTTATTGGCGATCACTGAGATGTATCCCGTACGTGCTGCTTCAAATGTGTAGAATACATTATCTACAGTGAAGACGCGTACCTTATCGTCTGTTGTCTGTTATCGCGGTTAACCATCAACAACAACTGCTAACAAGGCAACTCCATAACCGCACTGTAGCGTGCACCTCAGTTGACTCTACCACTCCCCAAAGTAAAGCCTATAGCCATCAACAAACCCCCTAAGTGAACCACTGATAACCAAGTGAAGTCCCTAAAGTAAGCCGACCGCCTCGGTGAAATACCGGTGTACCTGGGTATCCATGGACGTCTCCGGATGAAAGCCCCACCTGCCCCCGTTACCGTAGCTCCGTTCCGTCGTGCCTTCCCCTATCTCATCAACGACACCCCCCCAGAAGCCACACGGACCATTGACAAGTGAGATGTCGTTAACGAAAAGTGGGAACTGGCAGGAAAGGGAGGAAGGTTCCCCCCGGACAATGGCCAAAAGGGGTATAGCCGTTCTGTTGCTAACTCGGTCAGCACACCGAGCAAGCAAACAACTGTTGCTGGCGATGTCAGCAGCTGACTTGACGATGCCGGGCTGTCAAGAGGGTAGGCAGGCGCGCGTCTCAACTGAAGACTCCGTTGTTCACTGGACGAGAAGCCCTATCCGTCCTGAACACTGCCCACTGTCCACTGATCTCCCTCCGTAGGCCACCCTATTCCATCTACCGCTCTCCCCCTACTACAGCACAACGCCTTCTCTCACAACCTCCACCCACAACCTCCACTCACAACTTTACTCACAAACACAACCTCGATTTCACCCATCATCGAAATCCTTTCATCAATCCTCTCCAAAGAGATCATCCTTTTGAACACTCAAGTGCCTGAAAACCATCCAAATCACTGTCCTCTTTAAGCATCACGATGCCTCCCAACCCCAATCCTCAACCCGCCCCAGACGTCGTGCTGGTCTGTATCGGCAGTGCCTTCTGGGCACATAAAGAAGTGCTATCACGGCACTCTCTCTATTTCTCGATCGCCATGAACTCGACATGGGTATGCTCTCATCCCCTATCCCCTATCCCCTGCAGAACCCAAAGTCCTTACTGACACGCCCGTGTTCAACAGACCACACCTCCGGTTCTAAACATGACCGACTACACTTCAGATGTAGTCGATTCGGTGTTGGAGTGGTGCTACACCGGTATCTATCCGGAGTTCTACCCAGCTCCGAACGCTGACGGTAAGTTGCGTATTCATCTTCCTCATCCTCCCGTGTGCATGAAGAGGACCATTCCTTCACAACTGTGACTTCCCTATTGGCTTCCATTCGTTCTTTGCTCCTTTCATCCACACACTGAATCACTGTATCGCGTCTGTTCCAAACACAGTTTCACTGACCTTTTGTTCTCACCCTCTTCAGACGATGCCACCACCGACGATAGTGACGATACCATCTCGGATGATGGCAACGAAGTAACCTCGGGCGGCAACGCTGGCCCAGCCAATCAACAGAATGCCACGGCAGGAGTCCCGGTCACTGCCGACAACACTACTTCTGGTTACTTTGCCATGGCCGGCCCGGCCCCAGAGCCCCTCCTCGTCACATTGAACAACGTTCTTTCGCAAATCACCCAGATCGGTTTCGAGCCCGCCAACCGACTCGCCAACAACGCCGAGCAGGCTGAGATGATCGGTATCGCCCCACCTGACTTCACGGCAAATTTGATGCCTCAGCCGATCGCCATCGCCCGACCCAACCCCCCGGCCCTCCCCAACGACGGGGCTCCTCAGGCTCCTGCCATGGAACTCGACTTTGAGTTCAATCTGCGAAACGTGGCCGTCCAGGCCCTCGAGCGCCTACAAGGTGGACCCCCGTTCCACCCCGCCGACAACAACGAGGTCCCACACGCCAACCACGCGGCGAACGCAGACCGTGTTTATGCCGAATGGCATCACCATGCCAAGGTCGCCCTCTGCGGCAACTATTACGACATCCCCGCGCTCGAGGCCTACGCGGTCAGTCGTCTAGATGCGGCCATGAGAAGCAATTGGTCAGATGCAGCTTTTAGCCGCTTGATCCACGCGATCGTTCAGACCCCGAACATGCCTGGGCGTTTCTACGTCTTCCTTTTGCTCGCCGCTGTAAAGCGAATCGAAGAAGTCATGGTCCGTCAGTAGGTGACGGAGAAACCCTCGTACAAGGCTGGTAGAGAGCTTATCCAGGTCCGGGGGGTTGTTTTCTGTGTGGGTTTCTTTTTTCTTCGTGGTGTCCGGGGTTTTTTCCTTCGTTTTCGTTTCATTCTTCGGTGGAAGGGTTGCTCCAGGGGAGCAGGTGGTGGCTACGGCCAGGACAGTGTGCTGACTACTAGAGTCGTTGATTTTTCTTTCCTTGTGCGGTTATTAATTCGTTAAGGCCTAATTAGGTGTCAGATGCATAAGGCTCAAGGGTGATTTGCAAAGAGGCCAAGAAGTAGAGAACTATCTCTACTGAACTAAGAGGATATGTGATTTGTGAGATCGATCATCACGATCGCGTAGACTTGCTCTGCAGAGACAGAATTCTAAGATGCCTTGTTTTCCAACAGGGTGTCTGTCTTATCTGCCTCTGGACACTATTCTCGCCCTTCCTGGCGGTGAATTCCGACTGTACCATCTACCATCCTGCCTACTAGGCAGTGATGGCGTTGAAGAAAAGACTCAGATACCCAGCAGTGTGGGATGACTGAAGTCAGTCATTCCCACTTACACAGTTGCCAGGGGCTCCGTCTATACTTATAGATGGCCACAGCACATCATCCACCTACAAGTACACCATCCTACATACATGCCCCCACGTGGCAACTGTATGTCTCTCCCTTCTCCATTATTTTTGTCATTTTCCTCAACTCGAACCGTCCCCCCTTCACCCACGAAAAGACAGAGAACCTCCTGATGTCCTGCCTGCTAAGGTAAGCCAGCTAGGCCCCTTACGTCGTCGTGCAGCACCGTCGCGAGCCAAACAAAGCTGCAGATGGCCATCTCCACATTCCCTAAGAAGCAATGCCGCTTCAGGTCTAGCGGCGAGAGATTTCCCGTGCGGAACTAACCGAGACGGGTTACGTGCCTTGGGCATTTCTCGGGCGAATTGTTACTTGTAGGTAAGCTGAGGTCCCCGATAAACCAGCAGGGCCCTGTCGCATCGTATTGGATTGATTCGCGCAAAAGCCGAATACGACGACGTCAAGGAAGAGAGGCGTGCTGAGTGCCTGGAAGCCTCTAACGGTTGGACTCTGTAAGGTAAGTATCGTAGGTGATGCTATATACCGAGTTCTTATACATGACTCGGATTCAATAACCGTTGCAGTCTGGAATGCAAAATAGGAACTTTGCATCCTGCCTGCGGCGTAGGTACATGATGCACAGCGTACTGCGCAGGTAAGTACGGATCAAAGCAGGTAAACGGCGCTATCATGTCAGACTTACAGATGAGTCCTATGGTTTCACCAGTCATGAACGTCCTAGAAACGGGAGAGCCGTTTACAGTACGCGTCGACGGCTGGCTGAATCGCTGAGTGTTGAGAGCGTGAAGGATCCGAGACTCAACGTGAGTCCCTGGCACGTCTGGTTCACGACAGACCTAACAACAAAGCGGTTGCATGAAGACTACACTGGAACTGGCAGTCTTAACTAGCCTTAGTTACCGGTAGTCTCCGTACCGGGTTTGGGGTCCGCCAAGTCCTTATTCTTCCTCCATCTCGCGCGCGACGCTAGAATTATCTAGATATGGGCTGTCTAGCAAGTAGTTCAGTGTTAGAGAGATGAAACGAGATTGAACTCGACGTCAGAAATGTAGTTGGCTGGTTGACTGGTTGGTTGGTTGGTTGGTAGTCGCCGAGATCGCAAAGATCGGTAACTGTGAGCCGCTAAGATAGGGATGGTAGGAGGAGGCTAGGAGCTCGGTGATCGAATTGCGCCGTGTAAGTCAACAGCTTCGGTCTTGTCTGTTTGTTGACCAGGTTATCCATCAGCAGGAGAGTCGACTGCGGACACTTGCGCCGCAGTACGAGTACGAAAGTACCCGATCCTCGCAGATTCGATGATCTTCGTTAACACGTTTCTAGGGCTGTTTCCTCGTGTCTAAATAATGCGTTGACCCTGCGCAATAGGCAGATCTTATCCCCCTGTAGCGATTTCTGCACGGAAGTCGATTCGAACGAATGCGCCGCCAAGGAGCAGTTGCGATGCCAAGGATATGCTTGTATCAAAGGTCCTTCTGTGCTATGCAACTGACGAGCATAACCCCTGTATTGAAGTCATTTGCGAACAGCCTGTTCCATGCCAATTTGAAACCGATCATCGCTGGTAATGACTGAGACATGATTGAGATTGAGGCCTTGGCATGAGACATCTCGGAAGGAAGTTCAAGAGATTGGAGATCGAACATGAGGGTGGCATTCTTCCATAGAACATCAAATGAAAGCGATATGCATCAAACGGTGCACGAACCCCTCGTTCAGCGCATGACTTTCTTAATCCAAGCTCCGCAGGGGGAAACGTGGTTCAGCGATATGACTGGTCAAGGGCAGCGATGTAAACACGTTAGCAGCAAGTGAACCAGTGAACCACCGACCAGGGAGCTGAGCTGAGCGAGCGAGCTCCCTCTCGTTCTCAACAGATGAGAAAAGTGGAGCGACGTGGGGAAGAGAGGGAGCGAGAGTGGTGGAAGCTGCCGTGGCCTCATCAGTGGTCCGTGAGCGGCCGTGAACAGTGACATCCCCCTCCATTGGCATTGGCACTGACTGGCATTAACATCAGAGGGAAAGAGGAAGGTACGGGACCCTCCCCCATTCGACAAGCCCGATGCTGCTCTCCAGTTCCTCCACGATCCGGACTCTGGCTTTGGACCAGTTATGAGCTAATAGGCCTGCTCTGATTGGCTGAATGTCGGCGCTTTGCTGCGCTAACCATCATCGACTTCGAGCTGGAGGGAGGTGCGGTGCCTACGTAAGTAACGCTTTGGTTTACGTAGGTGCTTGCCCCGATCCAGCCAAGACTCTGTATCGAGAGATATCTGTCTATCCGGAATTGAGTCATGACGAGAATGGGACTTCGAGATAACAACACATAGCACGGAGTGTTGGAGTCAGTGTGCTCAGTCAATTACTCAACATGGGAACGAGAACTTTCTGGACGAGTTGCGCAGCTTACTGTGCTCGTCTTCGACAAGAGAGCAGGAGGGACGATGGCGATGGCCCTTTCACCGCCTGAGACGATGCATGGGGAGTTGCACATAACGTACATAAGTACCAGAAGTGCAGCGCGCACGGTATCTAATTCTGTACTTATAGTGCACGCTATTGAAAGAGAGATCCAGGGGTCCATACGAGCAGAGCACCCCGTTAAGCTGGTTGCGGTACAAAATTCCAGGTAGCGATACTTTTGGGAGACGACTGTTTGCAGTTGGAATTCAGGTAGAGATACGAGTCCAGCCACTACAAAGATGTCCACCCGTGCGCTATAAGACAGTACTAATGTGCATAGTGCCAGAGAGTAGTCCGCACGGTGCACTTGTCCCCCAGATCGGTGACAACTATAAAACCACCACCCTCTTCGTAGAGGCTCGATGGCTGCTCTTTTGAGTAGGTACTCCAAGTCTGAATTGATCGCATTCCATCCATCCATTTAGCTGGTGAGTCTTGTTCGGTTACCCCTCAGTCGTCCTTCACATTGAATCACTCTCTTGAACCGTCCACCTCCGGACATCCGGGCTTACAAGCCACCGAAAGAGTCGTGACATTTCCATTACACTCGATGACATCCCCCCCTATCGCATCCTGAGTGATATCGCTAACCATTGAATTTATTGATTAGAGCTTTTTGTTTGCTTTGCATCAACACATCTATCGTTCAAAATGGCCGGCCCCCGCGTTACTGGACCTGCTGCCAAGTTGGCTCGCTCTTTCACCACATCTGCTCAGCGAGCAGCCATCCGTCCTGCTTCTATGGCGCCCCTGTCGACGAAATACGCAGATCTCCTCCGCGAGCGGAATATAGATCCTGATGTAAGCTCTTCTGAGTCTTCTCCAATGACTTACACGCGATGACTGACCAAAATCGACAAACAGGCGCCTCGTCAATTCTACACTCGCTCTGCCAACCGTCCTCATCCTCCCCAGCGCAAGATGCGTCTGATGCAGACCTTCTCGAGCGCTTCTACCTCCGAGGCCATCGCCTCCAAGTCCATCGACAACATGGTCTTCCCCGGCTCTGCCGTTTTCGACGGTGCCGCCCAGGACCCCTTCAACCACATCCGCGTGCCTCTTCTGCCCGACAACGCCATGTTCCAGCACATCCCCGAAGCCGCGGATGCGCCCGTGGTTACGCCCGAGATCAACATCATCGCCGCCAACCCTGACCTCGTCTCGCCTTCGGCCCTTACAGAAATCGAGGGTATGGGCGTCGACGGTGTTGAGCTCAAGTTCATCCACGATGCCGAACCTGCCGAGAGCCTGCCGCACATGCTGTCGGGTCTGTGGCGCGGTCTCGTCGACGACGTCTTACAACCGCAGAGCAGTAAGGCCAAACTTGCTCTCTAACGTTGATACTGTCATCGAACGAATTTTCTTATTTCTTCATCTCTCTCTAGCGGAATGATGTTCTTTTCCCAACGGCGCGGGAACATGTCGCTTAGCTCTGCGAGATTGCCTATGAACAGAGAGAGAGAGAAGTGGGAGAGCCTACTATTCTGCACGGTTCGGAATCAGAACATCCCCTTCTCGTCTCGTTCTAGGTATATGGATTTGTAATTTTCTTTACAGCGTTGGAATTTTTTTGCTTTTTTTTCCCACGCGCGGGAAAAGAACACGACCATTCATCAAGATTTCATACCACTTCTCCTGAAGGGCAGGAGAATTGTCTGTTGGTTGAAATGCTTGCTTTATCATGAAATGCCCTTTACGATTATATACGGAAACACATAACATATCATACCTACTTACTACCATTACATACTATCATTTACCATAATTCAATTGAAGATATGTCGTTTGGAGATGAGATCTTCTCTCCATTCGATGCCATTTACATGGTCAACAAACAACTCTTTCTTAACTCTTCGAACGTGAAAACTACTGAAATGCAAAGAATGCAACGTCAATTCAAGCTTAATCCTGTCTCACTGCACCCAACTTCCTACCATCTCACCAGATCGCAAGATTTCCCATCTACGACTACATACCTGCATATTCAGCCCTCAACTTATCTCGCACCAACCATCGTCGTTCACGTAGCTCTGCTGTCCCGATCCCGTCCTAGCTTCTCTTCTACCTATATTCCCCCGCACTTTACGTCAAACCCCTCGATTCAAGACATTCCTCGCTACTAGGCTGTATCTACGCGAGTATGTAGGCAGGCGACTTACTCATGACATACATGTAGTGTCCCTGGTCTCCGTGAAGCTGATAGGTAGAAACTACTGCACGCACTTAACGGTGGGATTATTCAGCTCGTTATCGCTCGATGACGGTCTCGTAGATACGGTAGATAGTGAGGGCAGGATATGTAGTGCGCTGGACGGGTTTAGATTCATACGCATGTATCTAGCTGGATATGCGACCAGCTGGATGGAATCTGCTCTGCTGTGTATGGAATCTGTATACCCCATTGGGACATGTATGTACTCCGTACATAGAAATCTAGACCAGTCCAAGCCCCCGGGGCGGCGGACGCCGCTGGGGAATGGGATTCAACGTACGATGGATGTCCGGCGTGGTCTTACCGCCGAGGAACGGGGATGTTTGTCCGGCAGGTTGATGCGTTGGCTGGAAAGGGTAATGGGGTGTGTTTAGTGAATATGTGAGAATTTAGGATGAATAGATGTATGTACGAGTATGTAGGTGTAGGTGTATGTCGGTAGATGCGATGTGGAAGTAGATGTGGAAGTCGTGCGAGATGCGATTGACGCGGCTGTATGGGCACGTTGTGCGTTGCGATGGGTATGCGAGAGTGAGGTCATTGCCGCCGCGCATATGAGCACTCAAAGAGTTAAAGAGTCTTACTAACCATGAGACTCAATGTCAATGTCTATCGGATTAGAGCCTCCAAAGAATTATCACGACTCGTAACCTTCAGCTTCAATGTCGTCATCAGTCGCGACTCACTCTGGCCGCTTTACAAGTGTCCTGGCTGAGTTTCAAATATAGATTTGTAGTCATCAACGAACAGGTTTGATCTGTTTCCATTCTCATGTGCAGCTATCAAAGTTCCGACAGCTACTTCATGGTGAGAATGCAATGCCGTCCAGGACGACATTTCCCTTTCGCCATCAATAAGTCTACCTTCAGATTCGTAGTCCTTTAATTTTCAAACATCGGAACTTGCATTGGTCGACTTTGCCGCGAGTCCGGTTAGTCATCGACTCGAGTCTTGACCGTATAAACTTTGAGATCGCGGGTCACGTTTATAACCGCAACCAAGTCCGTAACTCTACGGAATACATCGTCAATATTTCATGTCTTCCCAACTTCCCTTCTTCCCTCTTCCCTTAGGTAGGTACTTTACTAATCCTTCCTAACACGAAATTTGCCACCCAAACTTAAACTAACTTTGGCAACGACGATAAGCTCGCGGATAGATCGTCGATCGATCTGACTCCGAATCACGGTAATGACGAGACTATTACGACAAAGATGATGGGTGTTTCCGGCACTAGACTACTAGTACAGTATCGTATTTCAGGGAACCACGTGCCTTTGCGAGCATGCCATGACCTTACTCATGGGCGTCACTCGGACTCTCTCGTCAACCGATTGTGACTTTGTCATCATATCAGCCATGTCTATATCTCAACTACGATATGATTCTAGACTCAACACTGTCCTAACAGCAGAGTTTCGATAACGAGTCCAAAAACAAGAGTCGAAAACCACAGACACTGTGAACAACTTCGAAAAGAGGTCGAGAGTCGGTGAACTGTGTACGAGTACGGAATAGCTGTGGCGGCCGGAGATTATCACGGCTTCTTACGGGGAAACGGACGTCTGGCGCCGTGTCAGCTGATCCGAGGATCGATTTCACGTGCGCCGACGACACGTACTTCCGATGAGTCAGAGGCAGATGCTCGTGGCTGCTGGGATGTCGAGAGACGACTATCATGACTGACGATGGTGAAACAGGCCTCGTCACGGAAGGTGACGAAAAACTGCGAATCAGTTGAAGGCAGATTATCTGGTCTGGCGATATTTCACCCTCATCAACTGAAATGCCTACCGACAATCACACGATAATGGGCAGAAAAAAGTATTGATGCATTACCTCCAAAAAGAAGAAAACAAAAAGACGGCAAAAAAAGAATGAAAAAAGTCGAAAAAAGAGAATCGCGACTCTGATGAGATGCGCAAGCCGGTGAATGAATGAATGCATCAGCCGTGAATCGAACACGGGGCCCATCGATGGCAACGATGGATTTTACCACTAAACCACTGATGCTGATTTACTGACTTGGTGATGGAAGTCGGATGCGTAGGTCGCGCTATAATAGGGGATCCACATCGTTGGTGTGGAGTTGATGGGGAAGGAAAGTGAAGTATTTTCAAGACGCTAGCATCTGGTTTAATAATGGCAGTTCATGGTTTGAATGATCTAAGACAGGTTCATCGCTATGTCTGTCGCCAGGGCGAGTGTCGAAAGTGATAGATGTAATGGCCATGAGGCTCAATTGCAGTTCGTAGTACCGAGTCAGTCAAAGGTTCTTGAGTAGGATCGCAGCATAGTAGAATGGAACTTATCTGGTCTGGTTTAATAAGGGCAGAGTGTTGCTGGGTAAACCTTTGAGCGCAGAGTCAGACATTGATGGCAACATGAAGTCGTACTTCTAAGCTCTATTAGAGATAGAGACTGGCATCGTTCTGCTCTCCATCATCAGCACCCGAGGAATCGAAGCCCTCTCGACTTCCTCGAATGAAAAAGCTGCTCTAGAAGGCAGAATCTTGAGGATGTGGTTTCCAAAGTTCACAAGGGACACAATCATTCAGTGAAGTGGAAAGAAAGAACTTGGTTTTGATCTACGTTAATGTCCAGGCTCATGATTCAAGAATCTACTCCATTCTCCTCGTTCTTCCCAACACCCTCGCACCAGTACAACCGTCCGTGAAACCAAGACAGTCTTGGGACCGGGATAGACAACGCAACACCGACAACGAAGTCTATATATCCTTCTTGAGTACACCAACCTATCCCCTCCGACGTCGTGTCTCTCCCTTATACCCTAGAGCAACAGCCCACCAACCAGCAACAGCCCAATGACCAAGAGACCAAAAACTACTGCCTATCCCGCAGTCTGGCGTCGTACCACGCCCTAATGCCACGGCCCGAGATACGTCGTGCGTGTGACTCCCTGCTTGGGTTATACTCCGCGACATATAACCATGTTTCTCATCTCCTTAGTCTGAGTCTCCTCCTTACACTTGACTGAAGCAAGAAAACCTCTGTACGATCTCCAATGATGATACGAACGTCACAGGGACCACAACGACGGAACCGACACGCAGGGTCTGTGGTTCGGAGGCTGAAGTTTACTTGTTTTGGGGTTTCATGTCTGCTCGGAGGTAGGTAGTGGTACGCTCAAGGAGGGTTTTCCGGGGAGAATTCGTCTGAACATGTCATGAAGGAATGGGTACCAGCTTCAACAGAGCATGTCTCCGCATCTGAATTACGATCGCCGACTTGATCCAACATAGAGACCAACGAGTTGGAAATATGTGACAGACTGAGCAAAACTCACAGCCTTCTTTCGCAGGTCGGATAATTCACCTCCCCAACCAGTTCCTCGAGTCGAACAACAACCCTTTTCAAATAGCCCCCCTCTCCCTGCCTCTCCCCATATCCATCTACACAACTAACAAGCAGTTGTCATTTATCGTCCCTCTTAATATATGTAGCATCCATCCCCAGCATCATCCGTGACACGAACACAGCTTTCCACCAGTGTCCCCCTCCCTCCGTTGTTGCTGCTGCTCGTGTCGCGTCAGCATCCCAAGTATTCCTCTCTTACTTCCTCTCTGTCCTCTCCCTCTCTGTTCCCCGCGCCCAAGAAAAAAACAACTCGCATTCATCCGTCCGACCTCCTGACGAGTCTTCTCCTCTCCCTTCTCTCCTCTTGTCCTCTCTATACCCACAAACAACTCCTCGAGCTCGTTTCCCCTCCAAATCCGTCCTCCCTAGGCCTCAGCCCTTCCCAGTACAAGTATCACCGGAAAAAACATCTATCCAGGCCAAAAACCAATCCTCCTATCCCATCCACCTGTCGACAGCAAGGCTTTGTAACCCGTCCCAATCAGTGGATTTCCCGTATATATGTACGCACATGTATGTAGACCCTCCTCGCACGAACCGCATGCATGTATGCATGCCAGTATCCCCTCGCGTCTACCATACCTATGTTTATACCCACGACTTCCAGATGCCACCGCGGGTAGCCATTCTCGCAGACTTTTCTATTCGGTAGGCTTGCATGCACAAGTATGTAGGTAGGTACGAGTGCTATCGACCGTAAACCAGGTACGCCGTCGCAGACTTGAGTTGCGGACTGCAGGTCGCATTTCACTCGGTATCCAGCAGAACTGTCGGAATCCTACGTACAGTTCGTCAGTCATGCACATTCGAGCAGGTAGAGCAGGTGTTGTGGATGGTCATTGTTTTTGTGCTGAAATGTATGTAGTAGCTCTGAATCTAACAGTGTGTATCAAGGCAGGCGAAGCTTTTAGTCCATCGTTAATCCATCGTTCACTTCATGAATTTGCTACCCGAGACATTTCCAAAAACACACACCCGCCCCCTTTTTGTAGAAAGACAATTTATCGTAACTCGTAAGTAGGTGAAGACAAGGGCTACCACCATTCATCTGCCCGTCCATCAGGCAGGCGGATGCCACCAACAGAAAAAGTTTGCCTCGTCATTAGCCCCCAGGCGTCGTGAATGGGGGTTTTATCAAGAAAACACTGGTCCGCCGCCCCGAATCAAATCATCATTAAACTTCCTGGGTCCCAAAATACTGTCGTCGTCCGTCCGTTCCAAACGTTACGTTACCCTACCGCCTTCGAGCACCAACGGTCGACGCGGGTCTGTTCATTGCATCATAACCGGTCGCAGGAATCACTCCCTCCACAAGCGTTTTTCGGCGCTTCAACTCCATACTGCCGTTGGCCGAACGCTGGAGCTCGTCCTCGTCATCGCGACTTCGTTTCATAGGTCCACCGACACCATTCAAGCTGGGCCCAGCAGCATACCCATTCTGAAGGCTAGGGTTAACATCCCCCTGAGAACCGTACACGTCGGCAGCCGAGGTACCGTGAGGTGCGCTGCGGTCATTGCTCATGACGTTGTACAGGCTAGACGGAGGTTGCACCCGCGGTGGTGTGCTGTAACCGGTCTGCTGGCCGTAGTAAGGCTGAGTGGGCGCCGTCGTTCGAGGTGTAGCCCGACCCGAGTGAGCTTGGTGGCCCGGCGATCCGGCTATGTCCGAAGACAGATGCGCATGGTCGCTCGACATGGGCGCAACCGGAGTCGGATTGTAGTTATACGTATTCCGGCTTGCATCGTATGCGCTGCTGTCATGAGTATATTCCGCTTCATGCTCAGCCTCGTCTTCACCAGTGGGATGAGAAACAGCGTCACCATGCTGTATCATACCGTTGGGGGGTTTGACATCTGAACCCTCAGCAACTCCCGAACCGACAGATCGCCCGGGTGGGCCCATTTCACTCTTCATATAGGTACCTGCCTGATTGTACACGTTTCTATCTTGCGGGCTACCGTGCGACGGGTATGGCGCTTGCTGCCCGGCGTGGTTATAAACTCCCCTGGAGTTATCGTATGGCTGAGTAGCCTGGGGATAAGACTGCATGCTGTGCAACGAGTTTCCCGGAGGCGTCGTAGCTGGCGTCGCAGGCATTGACCGGCCAGCATTGTTTAGATTCGTGTCAATCGACATGTTGCTACCGTTCTGCGCACCATTCATCCCTTGTTGACTCCAGTAGTTTTCGGCAGAACCCATCGGTCCCAGGACACTTGAAGCGCTAGTCGGCGGTGTAGGGAACGTATGAGTTCGGTCAAGCGAGGGGCGGTGAGCCGTCAAAGGTTGTGGGCCGGGAAGACCCAAGTGGTGGTGGTGCTGTTGGATAGATGGCAACACACCTCCTGGGGGTGACGGACCGGAACTGCCTCCTGGTCCAGCAATCGAACCATTCCGCAGTTGACTAGCTTCTTGCTTACGGCGCTCGGCAGCAGCCATAACTTGATTCGTTCTGTTCTGATTCGTGGGATGATACAAGAGCGCACCAATGTTGTGTACGAACAGGGGATAGAGAAATTCGGTGATCTTCTCCTTGTTGGCGAAATCAAGCGCACGATCAAAGGGTATCCTGGTTACAATCTTGTCAGAATTCCACTCATTGTTCGTAATTTGAGAAGCATGCATACCAAACACCCTTCAAGTGCATTGGACCTATCTTGACGACGTGACGAATTTTTTCACTCTTCAGAATGCCATCACGGCGGCCACGGGTCATACCAGCCACATTCAATAGCTTGGTTCCGTTAATCATATGGTTGTCTGCGAGAGAGTAAGCTTGATGAAGCCGCAATTGTTGATAGAAAGACTAGCATACCTTCGCGACGGGCAACACAGATGCCTCTGGCTTCGACCTGGAAGCACAAGCTACCCTCGTCTTCCCAGAGTGTTGCTGTCACACGCGGTTTCATACCCGATGGGGCAATCTGGCCGGAGGTGTCGAAGCCTTGGTACTGAGCCTGCATGCCTGGTGGGTTGGGAACCGCCGGCAGGGGCAAGACGTTGGTACCTGCCATCGGAGCCGAGACAGCAGGGGGGGCTGATTGCGGCGAGGTCAACCCATTCTGGTGGTAGCTATAGGGATAAGGCGCCGCAGAATACTGCGGGCCAGGCTGTAAGAGAGTGGGTTGCGAGTGGGCATATTGCGGCAGCGCGTTAGATGTTACAGTTTGTGGCGTTGGCGCAGGGCCGCCCGACATGTGTTGGGCTTGGTAGTACATGTCTGGTTGTGAATTCATTGCAGGGTAAGTAACGTAGCCAATGACTAGGTTCGTTCCAGCTAGACTCGGAGACGGAGTTTTCGGGCCGTTTGAAGACTGAGCTGAGGTGAAGGACGACTGTGATTCGCCGCTTATGCTCGCCGATGAGGCAATAGAGTTGACCCGGGGAGACGAGGCACTCGGGGAATAAGTGGTTTGAGGTTGTGGTAGAGGAAGCGTAGGCAGCTTCTCATTTAAATACGGCAGGCGATGGCTACTTGGAGCACCGAAGAATTGGGATACGTCGGATGGTCCCCGGGTGGGCAGATACGAGATCGGTGGGAGATCCAGCTTAACGGCTTCGAAAAGTCCGGAGAAGGAGACTCGAACAAGCCTAGGCCCAACGCAAATCAGGCACCTTAGGCAAGAAAGCAGGGGCGACTCGACGACAAGGGGAACAAGATCCCAGTCAAGGCGTCAAGCGAGCAAAAAATAAAACAGGAATTGACCGGTCCAAAGGGAACGGATCGACGTTCGCGAGCTGTGGCGTACAGCTGTGGGCGTGGGATCAGTTCGTCGGAATGACTAAGATTCGAGACAGGAACACCAGCCGATTATGGGCGATATTCACGACTGCTGCACTCGACGATACCAAAAAAACAAACTTCGAGAACAGTAAGCCTCTTGTTCCTTATCGATAACTTCGTAGACTTGTCGGGACGGATCGTAAAGACTGCATCAAAATAATATCAATTGAGCACACAATGGCAGGATCGAAGACGATCTTGGCGTGGTTGTTGGATGTTCGATGTCTTGAGGTTGGCTACAACAGAATGGCTGTGGGGAAGCCTGCCCAATAGCCTGGAGTTTTTAGAAATGGCGGAGTGTTGTTGTTGGTGTGGTCTGTCTTGTTCACGTTGTTGAACAGGAGAAGAACCAGACCAAGATCGAGAGCGGCGTCCTGGAATTTATGGGAAAATATTTCCAAGGCGTTTCGTCTGGTAGGGTCTTTTAACTTCGATAATATGCAGGAGAGGGGTCGTCAGGACAGCCAGTGTGCCGAGAGAACTCGAGAGCAGCAAACACGCGTCGGCCGGGTTTCGAACATGAAATAATAAACTCTACACTGTGGCAGATGTGTTAGATGTGTGCGTGAGTATGCAGAGAGAGAAGTTGGCCGAAGGTTTTTTGTTGCCCGACACCATGCGGGCCGGCATACAGTTAAATCTTGCAACTGCAACCTCCTGTCTGCACTGACCTTATGCTTGTCGTCTGACCTTAACCTCGACCTGCAGGGACCTCAGGACCTCAGGATTGAGCGATCAGGGCAACAGGGAAACACGGAGGGGAGACAAGGAGAGGAAGTGTGAGACGAGACGAGGGAAGTCTCTCCTTAGTCGGTGGTGAGGAGGCAGGAGGTAGAAGAGGAAGAGGAGAAAAAGAAGGAGGAGGTTGCGGTGGATAAGAGAAACGAGCGAACAGAACGGTTGGTTGACTTGAGAAGGCGATATGGGATAGGATGGGATGGCAGCGATAGATTGGGTTAGGAAGCCGATACCTGCGAGGGCACCGGCGCCAAGTACCCGGCGGATCGTGATACCTTCATGTTGCGCGGAAATAGCGGCAGCTAGAGGTACTCACGCTAGCGCGGAGAGAAAGAAGGGCAGCGTCAATGTACCAGTGACTAGGGGGACTAATGGGCGTGGGCGTGGGCGCAGGCAATTCCTCTCCCCAGTGAGTTGTTGTCGTGGTACATTATGGGTACGGTACCTGCTCTGCGATGTACGGAGTACTGGCACTGGCACTGGCCATGGTTGCCAGCGAGAGAAGAGGGCCCAGCCCAGCCCAGGCGCCATCCCTATTCCTCCTCTAACGCTACTGCTTCGGCTGGCTGGGGCTTGCTGGCCCACGGAGCGAGCACTCGCCGATACTGCGGTGGGCAGTGTGTAGGAGGAAGGGAATCCGTGCGATAGGTGGCATAGGTGGCATAGGCGGGCAGCACAGCGCGGGAGGTTAGGGCCAGGCAGGCATTGGGATTTGGTGGATTAGTGAAGAAGTGGAGCGGGCTTGACGACCTGACCAACAACAACACCCCACCCACGCTGGTTTTTTTTTTCGCTGTTCTTTGCTGTTTCTCCCACCGTGCCGCAGCGCTCTTGCGCGCACCGTTGTACCGTATCTGCGCTAGTATAGATGAGTGGGGAATGGTGAGATGGATTTGGTTAGTGGTGTTGGCAGGAACGGGGCCCTGTGCGCAACTGTGGGCCCCCTGTTCAGAGATACAAGTCCACAGCGACCCACCGGCAGGTACTTGTATCGTACGCACTTTCTAAGATTCCCTGTCCTAAAGTCTTAGCCTTGACTTAAAAAAACCCTCAATCGACAGATTGGAGCAGGGGCGCCTCGGTCATCGTTGTTTAGCGGGCTCAGCGTTGTTGGAGTGTGGTGTAGGAGTACAGAATACCTGGGGAAGTACCTGCTATAGCGCGCAAGGTATTAGTGCTGTTGTGTATAACGTCGCACAATCAACAAATCTACCTACAAGTACCTGTAGGGTAGGGCTTTGTGTGTCTACACCGGGGTGTGGATGTGAGACCCTGTGTTCTGCGCTGCTCCTTCCTTCGAGCCTACCTAGGTAGGTATCGTAGTGCACGAATCCAGACTGGAGTTGTCCATAACAGCACATTACATAACGTAAGTACGGCCCGGACACTGCTGCGAGCGAAAACCAAAATAAAATAAGATAAAAAAATAAAATAAAAATAAAAATGGATAAAATAGTAATCGTAACCTAGCTTGTTTACGTGACAGTCAGCAATGAGGTATTCAATGCGGGCTTTTCTTCGTCTTCGTCTTCATCATCACAAGTCGGAGCTATCATGTGTGCGTGTGTGTAGATAGTTAGTATTCGAAGTGTTGAAACGGTACCTAGGTAGTTGCCGGTAGTGGACCATCGAGGGCGTTACTGTGCTTCGTACAAGACTGTCTGAGTTGGTGCTTCTGAATTTCGGCCCCGAGCTACGGAATAGGTAGCTACGAGTAGACCTGGCTGACCTGAATGCTCGCCGTAGCTCTTACCAAAGACGCATCCCGGTTCTGAACTTGTGTGAACGAAATACTTCGTAAACCGTGAACCGTAGAGGTACCGGTACAGGCATGTGCGGATCACCTCTTTTACAGGCTCACTCGTACCTACAACAACACTTCTTCAAGGGTTTGTCAGCTGTGGGTTTGTCTGCGCTAGTGAGGTATGGGATGGCTTCTCGCTGCTTGTGTCCTTCAGTTACACTCTACAAGTACCTAGTAGCGGAGATAGGTACGCTAATACGTCGGTGGTGTAGGCGCTATATTACTTACACATAAATACCTACGGGTCACAAGTATGATATGTATTTCATACCTACTTGTATGTAAGAGTAGGTAGGTAACGGAATAAGCTGCCTCGTTGGTGTATCTGCAGTAACCTGCGGTGCAAAGTACCATCACCTACGTGTGTACATCTCCCCGGTAGTTGGTACGCTAGTGTACCGATAAGTCCAGATGTACAATGTGGCTACCATTGGCGTGTCGCCCAACAGAGTGCAGTGGTCCCGGGAGGTACCACTTCAGACGCTAGCGCGATGCCTGGTCGATTGAAACGGCCATGTCACGTCTGCGGCTACGGAATAGTCTATGCATGTAGGTATTTCGATTGCGTAGTGACCTGCCTACGGATTACATACGGAGGTGGATTTCTTAGGTTTCTAAGAAAATAACTCCGTAAAGAGCAGATGCCGGCGGATTAGAGAAGTAAAAAAAGAATAATAAAGATTAAGCAAAAAAAAAAAAAAAAAAAAAAAAAAAAATCAGTACCGAATCTTGATCTTGAAGATTGCGAGGTGCATGCTCAATGAATTCTCGGCGTTGCGTTGCCTCCTCTCGTGCGCAGTTGGTCGTCGGGAGAAGCACACGTGCACTGCCGTATACTTCGTACCTACATACATCATACCTGTAAATCCTCGGTCGAGTAAAAACTTGAAACGCTCTTCTCAAAATTCCGGACGGACTTTCTTAGTGTCGTGATTACGGATTACTGTACGATACTTCGTGCGAGTGCAACTCACCAGCATTGAAGGACGGGTTAATGGATGGAGGTGTACGAGTACGGATTCGGTGCGAGTAGACTTTGGAAGTCGATTCTGAGTGGAGACCGGATAGCAAGAGGGCCGCTGTCCGGGTGGCCTGTCGCCAGGTGGGCAGATTAGGCACAGTGCGAATTAGATCCTGCGCCTTACGAGCGATGGATCTTCTCTCTAGGGCTCTCTCTCTCTCTCTCCCCTCTTTCGATTCCGTAGGTATTCCGTATTCCGTCCTTGTCAGCAACAGTTGGCCTCCATGACCTTAAGCTAAGCTGGAAGTATTCCGTACGAGCACAACTGCCCAAGTCAGTCTGAAATAGGTACGAGTAACGAGTACCGTACGGATACACATGCGAAATACATCCCTCTCGGAGGGTTGTACAGAGACACCGACGGCATCAGCATCGTTGCGGAGATGGCAGGGAAGCTGTCGTGGATTACGGATTATCCTCAGATAAGTCCGGTTTGAGATCACGCGCGGCAAATGTGAGATGCGAAGCGCAAACACGAGGAGAAGGGAATGGGCGACGAGAGGCAAAAGCAAAAAAGAAAAAAAAGGCGTGCTGGCGTTGATAACATGCCAGGGGAGCACAACGTCTAAAAGCCATTCTCCTCCCATCTTCACTTGATCATGTCATCGCCAAGGGTGTCCGTCCAGGGTGTCCGGTTGGTGTTTGGGGCTCGTCGAATGGCCACCCTCCATGACCATCCCGGCATCACCACCATACTCAACCATGTAGGTACACTGGCGTACCTACGTCTCGATGTATGTACGCGGTACGGAATACGCAGCGCGCTCACATTCGTTGCGACCCTCGTTGCGACCGTCGACGTATGTGGTGTACGATGGACATGTAAGTACGCAGTACGCCGGCGTGGGCCATCCCTTCGGCATCTGCACTCATGGGAAGCACAGCAGCATAAACCACGACCATCATGGCAGAATGCGCAACGGTGAGGGCATCTCCATTAATGTGTCCTACATATTACATATCGCATGCCACGGATTATACAGCTGGCTTCCTCTTTTGAAGCCGGCCCTTACAGTCAAGTATAATCGGTCCATTAATCGGGTATACGATACATATCGCACTCTACGCAGTACATGCTCGTACGAGTACACAGACCATCGTCGATGAAGAGATGTTCACTGCGGTACGGAAATGCATGTATGTCTTACATGGCTGGCCTAGGTAGGAGGCATGTACTCCTGGCATCGACCAACGCAGCGCGAAATATAGCAAATGTCTTCAGAGATTCCCCAAGTACCCGATCTTGACAGAATCCAAGGATCACGATCACGGGCTATCTGTGGCTTTACTCCTTACGAGTAGATACACCAGAACCATGCAAGATACCTCCACCAGGTCGAATTACCGGTAGATGCGTGCCACTGCCGGATGCATGCACATTATGTACGGAATAATCCCCTTGATGGAATAGGCACGCTTGCTTCACTTACCGTCACTGCCCCTAGGTATCCTCGAGGTATTCCGTACCTACAGGGTGAAGGTCGTATCACCTACCTACGGAATATCTACGGATTACCTACGATAGGTACTCTCGTACGCTTTTGATGGGAGAAGTGCGGAATAGGGGTCACACAATAGGCAAAGATCGTTCTTACCACATCGCCTGAATGGACGGTCACGGCGAATCAGAAGTCAACAGCACGAAGGTGTGGCTCCTCGGCCTGTTGGTACGGATTAAATCTGTCACGCTATCCTGGCGTGGCATCGTGGCACAAGAGCAACACGCTCCGCGCAGGTGGCTTGAGTGAGTGGCTTCTGACAGAGTACGGGTAGGGAGGTATTACGAGTCCTTGCGTCCCTTTCTCGAGACGGTATTTCGTACTTTGGTCGTATAACCTACGAGTACTGACACAAGTGCCGAATCGACGCCATTGCGGCGTACGAAGTACCAACTCTCGAAACATAGCTACTCTCGAAAACTCCGTCTCGTACATATGAGGAATCGATGATGAGAGTCGGGTGAGTCATTTCAAGGATACGGAGTGACGATGTCAACAAACGCCCCTCAGGGGGAAAAAGGTGCTTACTACGTATGTACGGAATACATACGAGTAGGGGGGCATGGGCAAGTAAGTACAAGTAGATCCTCGCGCTACGAGTAGGGTGCCAGTTAACCAGAGGAACAAAAGTACCTACGATTCGATTTACATCGACACACCGGGGCCGCGTAATTTCATTGTTGTCGTGAGAAATCTCGTACGCGAGATCGAGACGCCAAGCCGACCAAGTTTCGGCGTAGGTAGCCCACAACAACAAGGGTCTGTCTCTTACGTCGGTTCGAAGCCGCCGGAACAGCGGTTAGAGGCTCGGGACATGTCAAAAATTTCGAGAATCGAAAAAAAAAAAAAAAAAAGTCAGACTGGGCTGGTCCGACCCAGGACGCGGCCGTTGGTCTTACCTGTTGCAGGAAAGGGAGAAAGAAGACTCAACTCCTTCCATTTTCACGAAGCGGAGTCCATACGGGGCGCTCTCCTCATTCTCATCCTCTACGGATTAGCGCACGTCTTATTGTCGATTGAATGGATAATGAACGAAGGGATGGCTGTACGAATACTATGGTATCAGGCAAAAGTTTATAGCCCATGCTAACGTACTTCGTACCGGCGATACCTGGTATCTCATACCTATTTTCGTGACGCTAGATAGATTGTAGACTAGGTAGGTGATATTTCCGTACCTACCTACCTAATGCACTTCTGAACAGCGACGATTCTGTCCCCAATTCTGTTCCCAATTCTGTCCCCCGAACAGCGACGGTTCTGTCCCGCGAACAGCGACGGTTCTGTCCCCCGAACAGCGATAGTTCTGTCCCCCGAACAGCGACAGTTCTGTCCTCAATTCTGTCCCCCGAACAGGGACGATTCTTTCTTTCCGAACTATTTGGCGTGCTAGGTACCGCATTCACCTTCCGTTCGACGAGGCTATCGTTGTCATATATCAGTCAGTGTACGGCCAGCTAGATATCACACAATATATCGGACGTACAAGTGGGAATAACTCGATACGATGCAGCCCATGGTGTTTCGTGTGTGGTCTGGCCGACGAGGCTATTGTTGAGCTTTCTACTCGTGAATCAGTACCGACCATCGTGCAATTGATGCAGAGAACGTACACTTGGGAACAACCACCACACGCAGGATACGATGCAGCCCATGGCGTTTGCGCTGGCGCCAGGGGGTGCCCCACGACCACAAGCAGAGATCCCGTACCACCTTTAATCCCTACCGCCTTTCTCACCAGTTCAAGACAGGGCGCACCTGCTCAAGTACTGATTGCTCAAATACACTGCACTTATCCTGTACGAGACGCTGTATCCCATTGAGGGTGGTAGGTACAGAACGGAGTGTGAAGAGCGGCAATAGGGAATAATACTGGCCTGGGAGATACTGGGTGTGGGAGCGACAAGGAAAGAAGGAGAAGAGATTAAGAAAAAGTAGGAGGTGCGCCTTCTACTTATATTGCTTATACAGAAGTAGACTCGATATCTGTCAACTTCTAATGAACTAAAACCGTGTATGCATCCCGTTCACGTCTATCACCGCTTGGCACCGACGTGGCATCGACTCCAATAACTCCCTCAAAAACGCCTCCGGGACTGCATTCCACGCCTCCGTCACGTACCCTCGCAACACATTATAACTCGGCTGTTCCTCCAACCCCCATCTATCCTCGATATAATCTTTCATCCAATTCCACACCATCTCGATAGGATTCAAGTCCGGACTATAAGGGGGCCACGTTAACGTCTCGATAC
The DNA here is from genome assembly GCA_028637775.1 of Xylariaceae sp. X167. Classification (NCBI taxonomy): domain Eukaryota; kingdom Fungi; phylum Ascomycota; class Sordariomycetes; order Xylariales; family Xylariaceae; species Xylariaceae sp. X167. The sequence continues at coordinate 28,217 of JAJFDK010000148.1, forward strand.
CTCGTCTTCTAAGGTCCGCCCTCGTATCGCTCGCAGCGTGTCCCGGAGCGGAGTCTTGCATCAAAACGAGGTTAAGCCCTCGTAACCGATGACTCCCAATATAATCTGCAATTATAGGCACCGTATGACCACGATACGTGTCTCCGTTGATCCGACCCCAATTCTTCTCCCAAAAGAAACCAGGCCCTTTCACCGAACCGTGGAACGCACCCCAAAACATCCAACCACGTTTACGTTGATGCCTCTCCACGATGCACGTCTCGTCCCATTGTTCTCCAGGCAACCGCGTCACCCATTGCCGCCGATGATGACCTCCCGTAATCCACGTTTCATCCGTCCACAATATCTTCGACCAATCATCCAATGACCAATTTACATGTTCTACCGCCCATCGTAGCCGTTTTTGCCGATTCACCTCCGTAATAGGGGGCTTGGCTCGTGCAATTCGTCGTCGATACCCGAGCCTTCGTAATGTATGACGTATCACATACATAGAAAAAATCTGATCGAATAAACAAAGCGATAACTCGAGCCACGTCATTCGCCGATTCCTTTTTGAGGCTGTAATGAATGCCACTAATTCCTTTTCTTGGTCCTCGTTCATCTCACGTGGTCTGCCGGACCGCTGTTTTGGCCCGGGTGTGGTGGAGGTAAGCACTTTCTTTATTTGAGATTTCGTATAGGATGTGCGTTGCTCGATTTGTTTACTGGACAAGCGGCCTATCTCGTATAGCGTTCGAATTCGTTCGTAGTCTTCTTTTTTCAAGTGTTTTGTACGATTTGTATTGCCTGCCATCGTGAATGAGTTCGTGGTACGGAATAGTGTGTGGAATAGCGGCGTCTACGTTGCAAATTCGTGGGATTCCGCAATTGTGTGTGCGGTGGGCCGGCCCTAGGAGAAGTGTGGAGATACGTTAGTCCCACTAATATATGTACGTGTTTACTACCTAGGTATGTACAACTCCAGGATAATATATTTACCGTGAACACCATAGTAAGTGCCAGTGGTGGGCGGGGCCTCTTTCTCATCTTACCTAGCCGCGCCGATGTTCGCTTACGATACCTCTTGCAACATCCGACGGTGTGCGAGAAGACCTCACTCAACGAAGCCAACTCAACTCTGGTACGTCAGTAACTGTGAAACATCGCTCATCTCATCATTCGCTCTGCGGTCCCCTACGAAGCCATCCAGCATATCGCTTCTGCGGAAGAAATGAGTGAGAGCGAAAAAAAGGTCATCTGTTCCTTGGTTCGCCTCATTCTGTTTTACCGGTACATACGACGTACGATACATGTTCACATTTTATTAATTTTCTCTTTCTCTTCTTGTGTGTTTCTCAAAATAGTGCACGCTACTATAATAGTAGCGTTGTATGGGGGGGTGTGTAGCGAGGCGAGTTTGGAGAACGATTGCCTCTCTCTCTCGATACTCCGCGTGGGACTTCTTGGCTCACATCGTTTCCCCTCTTTCTCTTGACGAGCTTGGCCGAGAGTGTTCTGATGGCTCTCGACCCCGGTCACGGATGGGATCTACCTACACCACCCACCTATCTATGTACCTACACTACACTAGAGTGTACCTATCTAGTGTAGGGAATAGTTGGTCGGTCGTTCAGTCTCTGGCAGCCACCCGAGAGATCCACGCAAACCCCGGCTCGAGACGATCACCTCAAGTGTGTCGGTGGTGAACGGAGCAACTTAGTTGTTAGTGGCTTTAGAAGTGCACCAAGTAATCCGTACAGATTCTTCCTGGCATGCACTTGTACCATGGACAAAGTGGTACATTGGGTAAGTAAAGAGACGCCGGCAATGTCGTGAACGAGTGAAAACTACCTACCGTGGGTGTTCCGGAGGTATGATCGCGGGATTGGGGCTCTTTATCTGGTCCCGAAGAGATGTTTCCCTACGGCTAGGCAAGGCAACGTACATGGAAAATAAACAACGTACATGCGTACGAGTTTCCAATAGCCTGGACGGCGGTTTTTCTCTCGACTCGAACTATACATAGATGGATTCAAAATTTCCGTCTGGAGGTTCTCTGCATGGACAAGGGAACAACAGGAACATACATGCAAAGGCTTCCTGTGTGTGTTTCGTCGAGAGAAAGGAGAAGCTGCAAACTACTGCCATTATCGTACTTACATGCTTGCTTGCTTGCCTACCTACCTACGCTAGGTAGCAGGCAGATGGCAGGGCAGGGCAGGGCAGGGTGTTCGAGATGGACGGCACCAATGCATGCGATCAGTCAGTCAGTCAGGGCCCAGCAGCCGTAAGGTAGGAGTTTATTTTATTTCCAGGACGAATACTAGTCGGGTAGGGTCGACAAGGCAACGCACAGCAAGGCAATTGCAAAGTAAGGCAAGGCAAGGCAAGGTAGGGTAGGGTAGGCGGCATGTATGTAGGTAGTATGTATGTACCACCCGTCCTCCGCCTACAGTACTTCGTATGTGCCCGTCTCTCCACCCTGGACACTTGCAGCACAGCAGGGACGGCGCGCAGGCCCGTGTAGCTTCGTGAATGTAGGTACTTGTTGCGTACATGATGTACACTTGACAGATACATACATAGAGGACCGACGACGGTCAATGCCCAGACAACCGATACACATCGTCATCGTCATCGTCGCTGGATAATTGACCCGAATCGAGATAAGCGGTTTCTGGGATCTGATCCTTGGCGGAGGCTTACTGATTTGACTGATGGCAACGAACGTCGAAGAACGTTCGAGGTTGATCTTTTGTTTTCTAGGCCGAAGACCTCGACGTGCCATCGGAATGGAGACTCGTATGTATGGAGCCCCATACCGGTCTATACCACGTATGTAGTCCTCCCCATACGATACGAGTACATATCGACGGAGAAACCAGGCTTTGTCCTACGACGAGGTTACGACCTAGACAGCAGATACATAATGGCATTGTATCCCCGTCGTTACACTTACATCATGTCGTGCCCAGGAATGTGACTCGTAAATTTGGGGGCCAAGAAAAGCTCTCTCTCCTTTACGTTAACTGAGTAATAACGGAACGCACATATTAATCATTTCGTAGCCGGGTTACATACAGACCATTGTTAACGATGTCCTTGCCTTGCTTATCTGATGATGATGATGAACAGAATCAAAAGAAGTCCCTACATATGTTGGGCTAGGCAGAGAAACCGGTACACTACTGCACACTGCAATAACCAAAGGGTTGCAGCGCGGCTTGATTAGATTTGTCTATCGTTCGTAGGGAGACAAGGACAAGGACATGGACAAGGACTTATTATTAGTAAATACATGCGTATAGACCAGGGTTGAGTATCGACGACGACAATGTCGTTACAAAACGGCCCTTGTTAGTTAGTTACGAAATAGTTGACCCGATGCGAGACCCGAATGTCAAGAAGGCGACGAAACAACTGGTAACGAGAGAACCATTTCCATTCGCACTAGCCAGTTAACCGCCGAGACGATCTCTCGTGTGTGTGTGTCTGTGTCCCGTCAAGGGTGAAAGTTGCGAGTAAACAACACACGAATAAAAAGTCTGACAATAAGAATCAAACTCCGCGATCCCGACGGGATCTGTGTGCACCAGCACTTGTCTTGAGATGCGAGAAGAATTCCATTATTCATAGCAATTCCCGCTTAGTTCGCCGGAAATCTACAGATATGGAGACGACCTTTTTCTTACTTACAACGACACTAGCGCCAGCATCTCGCAACGGCGCGAGAAAGGGTAAGAAGTATCTCGATGTCAGCGGTACTTACGACTAGAGGTGTATCTCTAGCAAGGCCAAAAAGTGAATCTGAGATTTTCAACATGTTCGGAGTTGGTTAGTGACTTTGATAAGAATAGCTTTTTTGCCCAGGTTACTGGTACTTTGCCATTTCGGAGTCAAGGGTTAAGGAAGTAAATCGGGGCCAACAAGGGTTCTTACGTTAGGGAATCGGGACACGTACATTGGGTGGGACGCCAGCGCTAATGCGAAGTACCCAGACCAAGACAAGGAAAGAGAAAAAAAAAAAGAGAAGAGAGAGAGAAGAGACAGAACTAACCCGAAGTCGAATAACGCGAGCAGACTACCTACCGGGCCGGCGTTAGAATGGGCGCCGGAGGGACGAAGCCATGCCTGATTTGAAACAGCGACGATGGGGTCGACCAGTTCTGGGCTGTGCCACTGCGGAATCGAGGGCGGTTGTATCGGGACTTCTGTATCTGTCGAAGAGAGAGGGAGAGAGTTACGAGCAAGAGACTACCGACAGGCTAATGTGTTAAGTCAGATCCCATGGAGTTGACATCTCGTCATTAAGGCACTATGACGTACACGCACATTACGTGCAGGCTAAACAAGTCTCGTAACTCTTGTCAACTGTCTCTGTCCGTTATCGTAACGGACTAAGCAAGAGAGAGAGAGAGGTTTCACTGAGAAAGAAGATTCCATGGAGTCTTCTGTTGTTTCCTTCCGGAACTTCGACGAGTGACTTACTCACGACAGATGGCAACTGTTGAGTAAACAATGAAACAACCCCTGCACAGTACATTTATCGTATGGGGATTCTCAATGCTACGGAACAGTTTGTTGATTCGTGTCGAAGAAGGTTTTGGTTCGAAACGAGTGTTTCTGCGTTGAACACAGTGAAGAGTCCGAACGAGTTTCACGGGGTCAGTAAACAAAACATCACTTGTTATCGAATGAGTTAAGATTCCCCCCTTTGTCCGGACTCGGTGGAACGGAGCATGTTGGTTCGGCGCCGGCGACGACGACGTGCCGAGGGTTTCGTTCCTGTCTCGTTGCTGTCTCGTCTTATAAGACGGTACGAAATAGGAGACGTTCTACTGGGCGGCGAATATATTAACCAGCCGTCGCAACGACCAACCAGTCTTGTGTCTCCTATTTTCTTCCCTACTACGGTAAGGTACCCAAGAGCCGACGGGAAGTGCTCCCAACCCCCCTTGAGAACCACGTTGTCGGAAACGAGACGAAAAAAAACAAACATATCCTCGAATCAAGACCTGCTTGCCTCTGCGTTGCTTTACATTCCCGTGAAGGGGCGCCGGGCAGTTGCAGGCTTCCATGCAGTGATATCTTTGGCCTCTTTTTCTCCATGCATTTCACGCACACGCATACACATACACATAGGCATAGGCATAGGCTGGGTATCCAAGATGCGCGCGTGGGATCTCGTGCCATTGTTACGTTCGTGGGTTGACACACAGCGCTTCTGCTTGCTGTGCTGCGATGCGATGCGTGGGCAGGCAAAGCAAGGCAGGCAGGTCAAGCAAGGCAAGGCAGGCAAATGTATGTAATGTATACGCAGGCAGGCGGGCGTATATCCTCACAGGATGACGGGAGACTCCTACCTACATTTACATACACGACGCTTACTTCTTACTTACCATCCATTCGTATGGGATTACATTGTTCGCCAACGAGGTGGAGTGCAGAAGAGGAGAGAGAACGAGGAGAGAGGACTCGCATATGTAAATACTACTTGCCTCTTAGGAGAGAACCGTATAAGAAAGGAGAGGAAGGAAGTAAATAAGAACTGCGCATGCGCTGTGATGCGAACTGCCATGCACGACATTTTCGACCTTTCTGTCCGATGCGCCAATCTTTTGAGCCTCAGCAGCGACCAAGCAAGCAGGGACTGACTGACTGATCCCTTTCCTAAGACTAACTCCCTGCTTAGTCCTTATCATGGGTTCGAGATCGTGATGAGTCGCGTATTCAAATCATTCTACTAGCGGTATTGGCAAGACGTGATGGTCACGGTGGTGCTGACTGACTGGGCTAAGGGTGCAGCCGAGATCCCGGCGAACATCGCCGCGCAGAGCAGCAACCCGTCTGTATGGATGGATTACGGGTGAATACGCAATGTGAGAACGGATTGTAGAGTGCATCACATACGGAAAAGACATGTAGATGCTCTCCGTGAGTTACCGGTAACCACAACGACGGAACATATCGACTCACTCATCCACGACACCATCTCGTATGTGCTCCGAAGTACGGCGCCGTGTCAGTAAGCCGCGGGCAAGGATGAGAGAGACGATGATCGTCGCGCATAAGTGAGAGCAGAGAGAGACAGACAGACAGACTAATTGGGACACTAATTAGGACACTATCTCTCCTTAGCATCGGACATTTGACAAGTCTGGGTGTTTCCCTAGTCCGCATTCCGTAACTTCATCCGTGTCCCGATTCCGGTGGCATCTTGGCTTCTGCCCGGGGTCTGGTCTGGTCTGGGTCTGGTCTGGGGTCTGGGTCTTCTTCGTTGTTAATGTTGTACGGATATCGAACACGTAGGCAGAGTCGTAGTTGTACGGGAATTACGGGAGTCGTTCACGGGAATTGATATCAACAGAGAGATACACTATCTATTATGGATTCCTATTCTCAACAAAAACAACACCACGATAATGACCCAGAAACCGTTTCAACGGCTGCCGAAATAAGCTTCTCCCGTCAGCGCGTTGTCGCATGCACTGTACTGGACAAATCATCATCGTCGACTTGATCCATACATGAGTGAAGTGTCGAGGGTGGAGGAGGGAGTGGAGGGCGAGGGTGAGGGTGAGGGTGAGGGAGTGAGGGGAAAGAGGCAAAGCACTGGAACGATTCCGCAAGTACTGGACAGGGGAAGTACTTTACATCTCTTCTAGGCAAGTATCGTAGCTACGATAATACTTGACGAGGGAGGAGGGCGAGGGAGGAGGGCGTGTGCTTCGTGATGATGATTCAAAAAAGCACTTGCATCGCACCGACTAACGCACAGCGGGCACGGCTATGCATCAGCATAGGTGCTACCTTAGCCCATTCCGCTCTTTTTTACCCCATGGGTCCAGGGTTTACCGACGGCCCATGTCGTTGTCATGGTCATGGTCAAGGTCATGGTTGTGGTCATGGTCTGCGCTGCGACTTGCGACTCTGCTTGCTGCTTGCTGCTGCGTGCTGCAGGACAGCCATCCGAGGGAACGTCGTTTATTTACCCTACCTACCTATCTACGGGAACGGAAACGATATGGTCCAGCCTTGCGAGTGCTTGTAAGTCATTCGTACGAAGTACTCGTACTCGTAGAATTGCCAGCAAGATGGATGGATTGGATTGTCATAACGTAGCATTCTGGCTGTTTCTCTCTCTCCTGTGTAAAGTGAATGAATGAGAAAAGGGACACACCCCCGTTTCAGGCAGGCCTCTCGTCTCCGCCATAAGGATGGATTAATGAGTGGATGGATGGATCAAATCGAAAGAAGAAGAGGGACGCGGGATCAGGATCACGGTTGCGACCTTCTCCCTGGTGCGGCTTCTCTTCCGGCTGTCGTTGTCTGTCTCTCTTTTTTTCCCCACGCAACGATGGATGCGGTCCAGATTCCCCTCTTCTTTCCTTCTTTCTCTCTCCCCTTCCTTCTTCCCTCCACGGTCCACTCCCCCGTTACCAACTCAGAGACAAGGACAGCGTGCGTGGGCGCGGGCCAAGGGTGATTCGGTGGGTGGGCTCGGGGCTCTTCGTGGATGGTTGCAGTCCCAGAAGAATGGACAATTGTTTCTCTTGGGTTGCCCTGCCCTATCTTTCTCGTCGTTTATTATGGGCCCAACAAGAACAACAACCACCAAATCCACTCGCGTGTGATACGATACCAACGAGACAAACACGCTCCTCGTTGTCCCCGGAACTGCCTACCCTATGGAGTCAATGGTGCTACGGAATACCTAGAAAGATACCCAGTCGTGCCATTGAACGACCTGACCTTGGTAATAATTTTTCCTATTTTATTTTTCTGCTCTGGTGCTCCGGTCTGTGGCACTCCAGCACGACGATCAAGGCAGGCAATTCAATCCGATATGCTCGTTTCCCTTTGCCACGCCACTTCAACACTGAACACCGTATATCCGTACCACCGACTGCCTATCCTACCTATGTATTTCGTAACTACTGACACTCCCACGATCGGTCTGTAAGTCACTGTACATCTTGCCTCGTAAAAGGAACTCCTCGCTTGGAGCCCCATCGGCACTTGCCCAGACAATGTGTGAGCACCGCTAGATATTCCGTATGCTCTCTGGTCGCTTTCCGTTCCATTATCAGTGTCAGCAATAATTCGTACCTAGCGAAGTACAGGCTACATTTGGATAAAGTGAAAGAGAATTGTTATTTTCTCTCTTCTGTTCTCAGCTCTCGTCCAAGCCCCCCCCCTCCGTCACCCTCCAAGGCCCTTGTCCCAAGCAACCTGCCACGGCCCAATCAGCGCTGTCCACGTCAACGAACACACAGCCAGCTGATGTGGACACTAGGTCCTGGCCGCTAGGGTAAGGACGGGAAAAAAAGAGAGAGAATGATGATGATGATGGATTCGTTCTCTACTTCTCCAACGAGAGAGCCCACCGGATTAAACAACTACCTAATCAAGAACCGGTCGTGGAAGTAGTCTTGCGAGTTGTGTACATAGGAGTTCGACGACGGGATCGGTAGGGATGATAGGTAGGTACCTACATGGTCTGATTGTCACGCCTCCATTCACCTCCGTCATCAGAGATCAGAGATCAGCGATTGGGGATGCCGACTTGTGGATAGGAACCCACTGGCTAGCATCCTACCGGTAGGCATTACGGAAGAGACAGACAGATAGCTAGCAAGGTAACTAACTAACTGCTAACTAACTAACCACGACTGGGTCGTTGCACACTACGGATTGCATTGCAATTGACTACGGTACGGTACATCTTTAGTGTAGGCAGGCATATCGTGAGATCAGACTCGTTCTCTCTTGCCGGGCAGTTATGTAGGTAATTCTCTGCTTCGTACGAGTACTCCGTAGGTAGGTAGACAGACAGAAGAGGTACCTACTCGACACGATGAGAAGAGAGGCCGAATCCTTCGAACGGGTGATCTTACATGCACATCATCACGGCTCCATATTTCTCCTGTCAGTGCATGAGCGGACCGTTATCCGTGCTAGAGGCTACATATGGACTACGACCTTGTAGATATGTACGGTCGATGCAGTGTCTTGGATGTTCATACGTAAAACAACCTCATCGTCTTGTCCCAAACTTGTAATAGTAACTAAGTAGGGCCGGAGATACTCAATCGCGATCCAACGTGTTCGGAGAAAGAAGAAGAACAATCCATGGTGGCGTTGGAGATGTTTTGGCTTGTGGCGTCGAAATACCATGAGACAACACCACGACTAAGAGACAACCAAGACTAGGTATTATTCCATAAGAAACTACAAGTAACCACTAACACGTCCGTCCCCATCCCGTGAGATCATTCACCAAGCAAGTACCGATACTTACGATACCTGCTCGTCCTCTGTATTCCCGTACGGTCACATCGGCGCTGGTTATCTTTCCATTCCATCTTCCTAGTGCCCTTCCAGTGTTTCCACACCAGGCTTCGGTACGAAGAATAGCTTCTATTTGAGGATTTGCTGGTCCAATTGGAGAGAACAACGTGGGAAAGGGTATCTTTGCGTTGTTCGCCCAGCTCCACCCCCGTTGCGACTCTACGACTCTACAGACATGTCCATATGTACGACGACGCTACCTACATACAGCAGGCATACCGCAAGCAGCACAGCAGCACAGAAGCAACGCAGTAACATCGGATTTAATGTACATCTCGCTCGGACGAGGCAAGGTACAGACAGAGCAGAGACGAGACGAGTTGAACCCCCTAACCATTGGTTAACACCTCTACGAGTTGTCTCGATATGTATCTGCCGCCTACGAGTACCTCCTCCATCACCTAGACACAGCACTATTTCCCTAGCGTCGACACTTGGGTAACGAACCCGCTGCTATGCGTTTCCCACCGGCGACCGTCGACGGAGTTGCACTATTCTAGTGCGCAGTAGTGCGCGTTGTCTCTTTTTTAGGACGTATGGAGATCGCAAAAGGCATCTGCATCCCGAGAGTCCAATCCGACCAATTCTCCTTCTTAGCTTCGAAACTCCTCTCTTTCTCTCTGTTAACTTGCGTAAACTAAACCCATTCCGTATCGTACATTCGAAGTTATGGGGAATATTCGGGACTGAACAGTCTTCTTAAACGGAATAAACAACTCCTAGCGGCGAAAGTACCCTCTTTCTCAACGGGACTACGGACTACTTTTTTTGACACTACGACGATGCGAAAATCCAACGCACCCCGCGTAATGAACTGGCCCTAGGTGGCGCTTCTTCACCGCCACTTCATGCTGACCTCCACCCACGATGTACCGTTTACATCTCGACGGAAGTATTTCACCAGAACATCAACTACCTAACGAGACACCCCCTTCTCTCTTACTTCGTTCCCCCACGCACCCTCTCACTCGCTATACCGGTACCTACGGATTATCTACTTCGTAGCTTCACTTGGGTAACCCCAAATCCCCGTCCGATGACCATCGTGTAAGCCCTTAGCCTTCTCAATTCTCTTCAATTCTCTTCAATTTCAGCTCTCGAGAAAAAGGGTGTGAGGACGGTCAGTCTGTGTAGATCTCTCTCTATGTCAGCGTTAAATTCTTGATCCAGTAGGTCGTTGTCAGACATCTGAAACGATTCCTTATTCCGTATAGAGAAGGTAAACAACTCTTTCAAAAAAAAAAAAAATCATTACTACGGAACGATCGCCTCGGTGGGCATGTTAGTTAGTTAGTTAGTTGTTAATTAGCCCTACGAGACGAAGTCACTCTACTTCCGTCTACTTCTCTGACTAACTGACCGGTACGATGGGATAAACAACAACAACACAACGACTCACCTTCAACGCTAATCACACAGCCTGGAAATGTAAGCACTTATCGCTTTTTTTCTGATTTCGTCGAGACTTCGCCTGGTATGACAAGTCATTCATTGGTTTACGACGCATTGTTTTTTCTCTTAGGGAAGACTTCTCGATGTCCAATGAGATGTTCTGTGGACATATTCCGTATGAATGTACACCCCATCTCGCCAATCTGTTCCTGACCGGTGATTGAATTCGTCTTTTGTTCTGCCCTCGACCTAGGCAGGCAGGCAAGCAAGACCGCCAAGCAACCAACGTGTTGTACCGCCCAGTTCACCGGCAATACTTACCTCACTCACACATCTCTTCCTCTCTATCTATCTGACTGAACTGACTCAGTAACGAGATCAATCTCGCCTGCCTGTTTCGTTTCAGCGTTGTTAGTGAGATTCCAATTACCAACCTAACGTCTAATCGTATGCCAACGGTCCGATTTGGACCTACTGATTACGGCAACAAGAGAGAAGAGAACAGAACGTTCGTGTTAGTGAGCGAATGTGTAAGAATGTAACGCTGCGAGGACTTTTGTCTCTCCCTCTCTCTCGTCGTACTCTGCTTGTAGGGCTACTTCGATGCCATGTATCCGTATTACACCCACACGTATGAATGAGGTGAGGGCACTTGGCTCACGCCATTGGTCCGGGGCAGATAGCGACTCCCGTCTCCCGTCACTCACTCAGTCAGACTGCCTACCCTGGTACTATCTACAAGTCCGGGTGTGATGTTGGCCGTGACTAGGATTAAGAGAGAAGGATGCGTTCACGCGCTCGAGGTCTGTGTGTTGTTGGGCGAATTCCTACTCATGACCTCGGGTTTTGATTCTACTTCTAACTCCTAGTATGTACCTATCTCTCCTTACGAGTATGAGAGGTGAGACTATTTCATCGGTATTCTTCGATCTGACATCGTGCATGAGTTCACTCTTGTCTCTCTCACCACCCAACCATCCATCCATCCATCCTATCTACTGCACTAGTACCGCCCTGCTGTGCCAACGCGCGATGCATGTAGGTAGATTTACCGCTGCCTGCCTACTTACATAGCCGCACTCTACATTAGTGTCCTAGCGGGCGGCGGAAAGGGTAAGGGAGGGTAGGGAGAAAATAAAAAAGAACCAAGGTGGTATGGTGGTGGTGGTGGTGCTCTGTGCGTTGTGTGTGTGTGTCTAATAATAAAAGGTGGTTCTGATATTGCCGAGTGTACATAGTGTCGAGAGCACTATCTACTTGCACATCGTCGTTGTATCGTATGTACTCGTGCGGATAGGATACATGGTGGTGTGCATGCATGAAAGGAGACGGGAGTATAGAAACGATACTTGGAGGAGGAGTACCGGTCAAGTTACTGATAATCCGCATTGTACGATCCGGTAGTCATGTATCATCGTGGGAAGCAGAGCTACGTGTACAAGTTGAACTAGAGATTTTGTTACTGTAGGCAGTTAGGATCGCGAGACGGGAGAGATAGCGTGAAGACAAGCAGAGAGAATATCGGAGATATGTGGATCACTTACACACTCTCTTGTGAGTCGTCTCTCTCTCTATCAAGATGTAGGCAAGAGTAAAAGCCGCAAGTGTATGTACGGTACCTACATGGCGTCCTTTGCATGACTTGACTGCGATCCATAGAACGACGAAGAGCATCGAAGATGGAAAGACGCGAAGAGGGGGTGGTGAAGCATGAAAGTAAGGTTATCGAGTTGGGTCTTGTTCGTCTTGTTATTCGTCTTGCTGGCAGTTGTCTCGCTCATTGCCACCCAACGTTCCTCTTCGAAGTTGCTCTTCGTCTTTCTCTCTTCTTTCTCCTTTCTCCCTAACTGACTTACAACTGGTGGTGGCACATACGATGGACAGCATCATTCTATACACCCCGTCCAGCCAAGATTCAGTCAGTCCAGGAACCTCCTCAACGTTACATATTACAACTAGGTAGATAGATAGTCAGTCGTACGTAGAATGCAAAAGGGCCCAGCCACTCTGTACAGAATATTAGATGATGTAGAAATACTACTTCTGCCGTATGACTGCGTATACCTCGTACATCCACGGGAAGCGGCGCGCTTGCAGCCTTCCCTTCTTCTTTACCAGGAGTCTTGTCAAGCAGAAGCAAGCAATTATGATGCGCATATGTGCTCTTGCTGTAGTGTCGATATCTCTCTCTCTTCTATCTCTTCTCTCTCTCTCGTTGACATTACATACAAACTGCTATATCAGAGACAGAAGAGGGCCGACTTCCACGCATCTACTTTTCTGTTGTACGGAATCCTGTTCCCCCTGCTTATTACCCACGAGAATTCGCCTCTTCCTCTCGCACTTCTTCGCCCATGTAGTGCTTCCTACGATACACGCCCCCTTCATATTATTACCTACCCGGTTGATGACTTTTCGGGCTCTATTATAGGTACATTCATCTCATACTCGCACAGGGGTGGTTCGGAGGTAGGAAGGGGAGGTCGGGGTGCGTGTGTTGTGTGTGTCAGGGTCAGGTCAGATGGAGGAAACGTAGACCATGCTGATCACAACAACACGGGACCGTTATCTTGTACCCGCCGGTAACAAGGACAATGGCTTTATTTCGTGACAAATACTCTGAGTACTCATCGGAGGTATGAGATACTTTGCAAGTATCGTAGACTGTTAAGCTGAGGGCAGGTTGGATGGCTGGCAAGGGCAGGGCAGACAGACACAAGCGCCACCCGAAACCAGAGAAGCTCGTGTGTGAATCAAGATTGCTAATTTTGACAGCAAGACCACGGCACGGACGGGAGACTCATCTTCGTCTTCGTCTTGTTGTTGAGGGATGGGATGGCCAGCGATGTGATTACTGTTACGGCGAACCAATCATCCCGGCGTCTCGTAGCGTCGTGTCGTGTGTGTATCCTGAATCAAATACAGACACGGGATATACCCACGATAGTATGTAGTACCGGTCGAGGATGTCTCCCCAAGCCTTGACTGGACTTGACATCATGTATGCCATGCCAGAAGACAACGCGGTTAGGCTAGCCTTATTGAACGAGATGATGATGATGACCGACAAATTGAAGCCGGGGGTCGAGACCTCTACTCGTACACAACGAAGCAACGAAGTACGGAATACTTGGAGTGACTTACACCACATCCATCGGTCTGACCATTGCCAGACAGAGAAGAGAGAAAGAAAGAGAGCATGCTCGCGCACGCATGTAACAATGCTCATCTTTTTTTTCCTTCCCCGTACTTCCCCCGGAACGTGGCGATGACCTGTTATGCCGGTAAAAGCAATGCACGGCTGCGGGCTGCGGACTCCCAGGTTGTGCTGTGTCTGTGTGTGTGTGCTGCGATGCCTGCTTGTTGCGACGATGGATGGATGGCATGGAATGGATGGAACGAAATACTGCGCGTACAACGACAGCTTATTCCGATCAAACCACATGGGCTTGCGTATATGATACCTACGGGGGTTCATCGTGTATTCCTGCAAGTAGCTATCGTAGCAAGGAGATGAGATTCGGATCAGCCCCCCTGGCCAAGTCAACATACTTACCCCCGTATTCCGTACAGCCAGCCATCGCTTCATCTCAACGGTGTTGAAAAGACGACGCCGCCGGCGTTAACTCAAACGCTCTACTTATACCAACCCCCTGAAGAAGAAGTGATGTGCCCTTTTGCGCCCATCGATCGCGGTTACGAGATGACGATGATCCATAGACAAGCAAGTAATTAAAGAAAAGTAGCAACGCGGCGACACAAAGAACAGAAAAGAAAACGCCCACTGGCGCCCGGATTGGCTGCATGAACCCCAGACTTTCGTGTGTCTTGTTTTACATACTCCGTACCCCGAGGGAAAAGCAGCAGCAGCAGCAGCAGCATGTCTTTGCCGTCCGTCCATACATTGTACCGCACTCTATAGATAGTAGTACCGACAGCATCATGTAGGAACGGCAAGCCCATCCATACGATACCACTCCCTGCCCTGAGGTCCCCAGACCGACACCACGGCTCTCTCGTCGCAATAAATCGCACCATGTTGTCCTACGCGACGGTATGCGCTGTGTGTGTGTCTCCCTCCTAGTTAGTTGTTCGACCAGTCCGTGTAGCCCGTGACGTCGGACGAAAGAGAAAAGAATAAAAAGGAATTTCATATATATTTCCCTCCTTGTTGAACGGGTCAGATCCGGGGAGGGAGGGGACGAGGCTGTCGAGTAATAAAGGAACCCAAAGGGGAGCGCATGAAGGTCGATCACATAAGCTGGCAGCGGAGAGAAAGAATCGTCAGTCTTGAGATGGTGATGATGATGCACCCATGAATGAAATATCCTGCACGTCACCCTCCTATACGAAGGGCCCGCGTCGGCTGTAGTTACATGTGTGCCGCAGTGCCGGCAGGGTCCCTTTTCCATTCAGCCCAGCCCGGCTCCTGTTGTTCACTACATACTACATACCTCGTACCTACAGACGGTATGTAAATGTAATGCGTGTTCATCGAAATGCACATCCGTCCCATCCCATAAGGCAAGGCAGGCAGGCGACCGTGTGCATTACATTTGCGGGGGATGAATGGGAACTGCATCAGGGGAAGAAGCGCATCTTGACATGGCATCGACCTGGGGAGGCGAGGCTCGAAGGGAACGACATACTCGTACATATCGCACACGACAACATGGCGCACACAATTCTCCCCATATTCGACTCTAACTGGCTCTGACGATCACCCAAACGGCGTTTCTCGCTGAGCGCACTTGGCTGGTCTGGTCTGGTCCTCTCCATTCTACCTACGAGTACTCCCACGCGAAGCAGGGTATCTTTCTCAGCTTAGGTGCCAGAGAAAAACACCAACAAAAAA
Organism: Xylariaceae sp. X167; assembly: GCA_028637775.1. NCBI lineage: Eukaryota > Fungi > Ascomycota > Sordariomycetes > Xylariales > Xylariaceae > Xylariaceae sp. X167. Next base: position 43,797 of record JAJFDK010000148.1, read on the forward strand.
GACCCAGCCCTCTAATTACTCGATCGAAAAACCCATAGGCCCGTCGTCCGCCACCATTGCGACCCTGGCTTATTTCTCCCTCTCTCCCCTCCCACCCCATCCCATCCCATCCCTTGTTTTCTCATCTCATCTCATCTCATCGAAAGGGAGAGAAAGTACAAGTAGAGAAAGGGATGTAACGCCGCGGTGCGCGCGCCAAATCAACCACCTTGAATTAAATTGTCCCCGGTAGCCAAGCCGTGCAGGACTAGGAAAGAAAGAAAGAAAGAACAAAGAGACAGGCCAAGACACGATAATAATCCCGGCCTCATCTTTTCCCTCTCTATGGCTGGTCCCTCACACACACACACCCTCGAAGCAGCAAGAAACAACACACCCGATTGGTTCTCGTGGTGTTTCGGCTTTCACCTTATCTACTTGTATACTTCATATATTAAATGAAATAAAAAAGATCTTTTTTATTTTCGTGGCGTTAAAACGAAGTCGAAGAAAACGGTGCGCAAGACTTTCCTGCACGAAATTGCCCGTCTTCTTTCCTAGGGAAAAGAAATCACCCGCTACTGTGCTGGACTTTTCGCGCTCATGAATGGACGGAGAGATGGGGGATGGGATAAATATAACGTGAGCGATGAGAGGAAGCAAGCACTTTGGCAAATAGCAAACAAGACAAACACGGATCATATCATGGAGTTCTTGCGGTGAGTTTTCACGGAGATGTCGAGGGGGACTTGGTTATTGACAAGTTGATTCATATGTGCATATTGCTCTATAAAATCATGTCGAATGCAAATGAACGTAAAATGCCATTGTCGGGGCATTCAGCATGCCGAACAGATTATGACGTTATTGTTTTCATTGTCGATGGTTGCCTGGATGATCCCGATCTCGACAAAAAATACATTCCGAAAATAACAAAGATTCCAATACATTCACTTTGCGCAACAAAACAAATAATACTCGTACAAAAAAGGACAAGGCTTGGGAACTTTGGAATTTCGCGTTCCTGACCCTGTTCCACCGATGAACCATCTCTGGTAACAAAACATCTCCGAGAGAAGCAAAAACAAAAAAAAAAAAGACCATCCAGCACTATCCTTGGTCGCCCTCACGCCTCAACCCCAACCAATGTCGCTATCGACACGATAATTCACTCACGGAGTACCTACATCATTAATCCAGACACTCACCCAACAACAAAACATGCCACCCCCCTCCAAACCCCCGATCCCCAAGGCCGCCCAGCCCGTATACCACGGCGCAGTCTACGACCCCTGGACCGCCTCATCCACGGGCCACCAGCGCGCCGAGAACCGTCTAGGCGCCAGCACCGGCTGGCGCGAGTCGCGGAACCGGAAACTGATGAGTCAATTCACGGGCGGACCCGGTGGCGGCAAGCGAGTCGCTGATACGGTGGGCGCTGGGTCGCAGAACTGGGACCCCGCGACCAAGACGCTGATCACCCACGACAGGGCAGAGAAGTCCGTCCTCGAGATGCTGCTGAGGCCGGGCTCCATGCGGCCTGCTAAAACTAAAACTAATAATGGGTCTGGGTCTGGGTCTGGGTCTGGGTCTGCTTCGTGTGCATCGCCGCAGCCGCAGCCACGTTCAATGCCGACACCGGCTTCCGTTTCAGCTTCGGCAGTTGGAGCGCCGCGTGAGCCACCACTCGGGAAGAGTGTGATTGGTGGTGGTATGGGGAAGGGGAAGGGAATGACGGGCGAGGAACGACTTATGCTGAAGCGCAAGGCTGAGGACGAGGCCAGGGCGGAGGCGAAGAAGGTGCGGCGCGGCATCTTCGACGGTGTGGTCGTGTACGTGAATGGGAGTACCTACCCGCTTATTTCAGACCATATGCTCAAGCATGTCCTTGCTGAGCATGGCGGAACTATGTCCTACCATCTGGGACGAAGAAGGGTCACCCACGTTATTCTTGGTCCGCCTGCTGCTCCAGGTCATGGATGCGGTGGTGGTCTTGCGGGCAGGAAGCTGCAGAGCGAGATCGTGAAGATTGGGGGTGCCGCTGTGAAGTATGTCAGTGTGGAATGGGTGCTAGAGAGTATCAAGGCGGGCATACGATTGCCGGAGGCACAGTTCGTGGATCTGAAGATTGCCCCGAATGCTCAAAATAGCGTCTATGGGCTGTATGCGAAAAAGGGGAAGAAGCCGAGTGCTGAGATTGACAAGTTTCAACCGCCTCCGAGCGCACAGGCTAGATCTGAGTAGGGTTGGGCGAGGTGATTTTCCATGGTTGTTTGATACCCCGGCCGGATTAGGATTACTGTATAGGGGCACTTACACCCCTATCACAATGGCGTTTTGAGGATGCTGATTTCTTGCATTGGGGCGGCTGGTCTGGCGATAGGTGCATTATACCCAACTTGTGTTTTCGAGATATGTTGCCAGTTGGCGCATATTCAATATCAATTCCGAGCTTCAGCGAACTTGCTTCCTTTCTCGAGCGTGAATTCATGGTTTGCGTGAAGTACACGGCATACGACTGCCACTCTCAAGAGCATCATAATGTGTACTTGGACTGGTTATCCAGCTCTCATAGGTGGCTCATGAATCGTATCCACCATGAAAAGTGGCAAAGGACTCGTAGTCACTGATCACGATACGATTTGGCTGTCTCAACCCGTGGCTTCAATTTGAGACGTATCGTGAATAAAAGCACAACCCATACATGGTACGAAAAAGCTTGGTTGATTTATCTCGAATTTCGTACTGACGACATTGATCAATGGCAACTGGTTGGACTAGCTCCTCTCTCAACAGGAATCTTTCTAGACGACATCTCTGAGACCCTGTCGTATCGTCATCATCCCGGCGATCAGCCCCGATGACTTTGTGAGCCATTGATCTGATGACAGGGAGGAGATTCCCAGCAGCCGTAGAAGACTTGTTATCTCAAAGCTTCTCTACGTCTCATGGTTGGTGACTCAGTTCTAGAAACCTCATCACCAGGGGTTCACTCGAGTCTAGCCACTGTTGGCTGGTGTTCCCTTCTAAGGGCGTGTGGTTAATTAAACGGTTTCGAACTCTGGCTACAATTCTGGAATGTCAGCCCGTCTATTGACGATGATCGTAAGGCTGGAATCTGAGTCCGATCAATGTATGTCTGTCAATCCCACGCGACCGTCTCGCCGCGAGACTGTCGCATGGATCGGCGTCTAAGCACGTAAGATTCAATGCGTCTCGCTCGCACCTCGTGTGTCTCAATCAATACATCACATGGCCCGTGTCTTACTCGTAGGATACGAAGCTTCGAGAAGTCGAATCGCAGAGTGAAGACTCACAAACTTACTCGGTCTTAGATCGTGGCTTCGAGTCCTAAGGGTATCCTCGGACCTGAACTCGTGGATGGTCTCCTTCTTGCGCCGCTGCTGTTTTACTTTTCGTCATGTTTATATTTAGCCGCCCTCGCCGCCCTATGCTTGTGTCAGACTCTCCCTTCGTCGGTCTTATCCTCCTCACGGGCCTTTCAGTTTCAATTCGGAGGATTCGTCATGTTGATCCTGAGCCGCAAGTACAGTGCGATTGAAGGGATTCTGCTCCTGTAGGGAGGTTGGTGAATGGTGACAGGCAAGTGCGGCTGCTCAAACCGAGGCAAGTATTCAATTGTGAGAGGTATAGCTGTGAAGAAGAGAAGAGACTAAATTCAAGACAAAGGGAATACTCGACGATGTCGAGACCCTGATACTAGACAGCCTTTCGATCTCTCAGGATAGAAGTAGAAGAAACATTGGTTATACAATAAGGCCCCCTTGAAAGACTTGGGAAGGTCATGTGTCGTTGAAGTTTCGAGCCACTAAGTGAGTTGCCTCGACGGCACATACTGCTCAACAGCTCAATACTAATCTATTGTTAGTCGATAAACCGGTTCAAAAAGGCCGAGAAGACTGAATAGAACAAAGCATCAAAACATAGACCAGTCGATTGTTGATACCTTCTTGTAGAGAGCGCACATTGACTAGCTCCCAGTTGATCGCGACGGTTGTCAATGCCCTGCTGTACCCAACAATATAATGCCCGTTAGTACATGAGACTGTCACGTATGACCATACCCACTGGAGAACTCGGGATCCCGTCCGCTCTCCCATAGATAAGCCGGTGAGGGCCAGATTAGTAGTTGGGTCGGTGACGACCAGCGAATCCCTGGTGTTGTACGTTTTTTGCTGTTTTGTTTCTTTTATTTTTTTTTATAAAAAAAAAAACCATCCTTGACCTTCAAATGGCATGAGAATTGCCTTTGAATGTGACGACTTGCGACATCCGATACGTTAGCATAGGTAGGAATGCTCAGTTGGTCGGTCGGTCGATGCATTCAATTGTAGTCTTATTTTGCCCTGTCTCTCCTGCTTTCGCGATCGGGATTGTAGGTAATGAGATAGAGGGCAACTGATAATAAGAACAATTTTTCCACATCTTTCATAGAAATGAAGAAACTTCGGCACTTGCTCTATCTGATCGTAGATCGATTGAACCTGATGTGCTGCGCCCTATATTCAGTTGCAACACATCGCGAACTTGCATGCCACTAAGATTCTCGTCAGTAACAGATTACCTAGTTAAGATCACGGCGGGTAGCAAGCGTAGATAGGGATGAACGTCGTTCATGAGAGCAATACCGACATGCTCATAACCTACTCGTTGGTCAAGATATCAGCCCCTGAACAGAGTTTGATATACAGCTTGTGCCTGAATCAGACATGTATTGCCAGACATGCTTTTCGGATCTAGATGAAAAACCTCTCATCTGAACTCCTATCACGGTCACAGAGCCCCGAGTCCCAACTGATTAAACCCACCGGACGGAATAGGGATAGAAAACGATGATAACCCAATCAAAGCTACCTCGCAAGTGGCAAGGTGGACTTGCTAACCGATAAGAATTCATTCTTGAGCTTTCTTGACTGAGGCAACGCCCTCGGAAACCGATTTGTCTTCTCAAGAAATGAAAGTTGGATAGTAAGACGACTCGTCGATTACCACTACAATCATTCAGAGTCAGAAGTAATAAAAGTAAGGAAGGAGAGACTCCTCATCTGTTGCGACAGCACTTGGTAGGGTGCCTCAACCACCGCTGCTTCAGCGGCAGGAAGGCGAAATCATCACCAGCTGTTCATGCAGTGCGTGTTTGTCCAATGTCTCGCCAATCTCACCAGACATGTTGAGATACTTGGACACAAGAATTCCGATACCCAGCAAGAGATAGAGGCAAAAAAGCCCTAGAAAGCAAAGGGCAGGAAGATGACAAAAAGACTGATTGGTGAGGTTCGTCCGAAATGCCCCCGAAGTCATTATCATGCGTCTCGCCGAATCAGATACAGTCAGGCTCATCGGCTCTATCAAACGCGTGTGAAGACAAGGAAATTTAAGACCCAGCACCAGTAATAGAAGTTCCGAAGCTTTGTGACGGTTGACTGAAGAACAGTCAAAATCAACCGTTTTTTTTTTTAAAAAAAAACAAAAAAAAAAAAACAAAAAACAAAAACAAAGGGTCGCCGCGGAACGAATATGCCCGTATTCGTTCGCTTCACATCACATGCCATGTTGACATTAGCAATGCAATCTGGACGTCTGGCCATCTGGGCTCGACGACATCTTTGCTGGAGATGGCGGCACTGAGCAAGCCGTTGACGAATTGAGTGATCAGTTGATCATGTCGGTTAGTCAACGATTGATGTCAGCGTTGATCAATTGGACGATAGCAATGGCTCGGCTGATCAGTTGTATAGCAACAACTGGCCAATGTTGATCATTTAGGTGACCTCCCTTGGTGACCAGTTTGTCGGCGAAGGTTGATCTGGTGGACAGCAAGATACAAGGGATTTGTCCGGCCTCGTTCCTCATGACACTTGCTCTAGATGATCGAATAGCTGTCACCTAAGGACGGCGGTGGCACGGAAGAAGGACTGAAGAGACGGTTGTCCTGAATGAGCGATGGTCTCAATCGTATAGCTAGTTGTCGAGAGTCATGCACACATCTAGGCTTCTCCCTGGTCATATACGGCATTCCCGACAAGGAGGTTCTTGCTGTCATCAAAGGCCTTCAGTGTTGGCGAACAGAGCTGATAGGCTTGCAAAAGTAACGACCCTTCACCATCCTGACCGACCACGCTGCCCTGGAGTACTCTCAACCAAGAAGGTGTTCAACCTGCGACAAGCAAACTGGGCTGAACTGATTGCTGAGATCTCATCCTAGAGCCGTGCTTTGTCGAAGATGAACTGTCCTTGCTGGTAATCCGTGCAGTGACGGATTACAATTGCCAACCTCCATCGAGATACGGAATAAAAAGAAAAAAAAAACATAAAGAACGCACCAACGCATCTGAACTGAAACATACAGACCATGACTGTCGCTTCACGCGCAAATTCGCAAAAAAGAATCGTGACAAGAGTGGGACTTGAACCCACGCGGATTGCTCCATGAGGAAACTGTGCTAAGGTGACCTTAACCTCACGCCATAACCAACTCGGCCATCTTGCCTTGACGATACGGTTTCGACCGCAACGGAATATTATAAGGGCGATATCCCACATACTCTTTGCGTTCAGATGATGGCTCAACGACTCTCGTCGTGTAGGAGATGGCGGGAGCCTCAAACATCAGGGGCATAAAGAACAATGAATGCATCATGAGCGGGACATATAGACTGAGAACAGTTACATCGCAAAAGATAAGAGGGCAGGTCAACACGAGCTAAGAATCTCAGGGTTGATGATAAAACCAGAAAGGCTGAGAGAGTCGCTTGCCTCATGATAATGAACGTAAAAGGTGTGGCCGAAGACTAAGACGTGATCAAGCACAGATTAGGTTATGAGAAGAACCTTTTGGCTAGCTCCAGGTGTTGGAAAGGTGGCAGGCACCAAGAGGGGTATGGATGAACGTGGGAAGGAGCATACAGTGATACGCTCCTAGCCAAACCTTCTGGTCTGTATATGAGGTACTCACCCGGTCTAATATCGATATTAGACCGTGCGAGTAGGTACGCCATGAGGCCTGCTTTCCTCAGAGATACAGCGACCGGCTTCTTGATTTGAAGTTTGCGCCGTTTCTTCCAAGTTGTCTGACCAGGACACCCGGTAGCTACCGGGTAGGCAGCCTCAACATGAACGGAGAGGACGAAACAACACAATGCAATGAGAGAAACAGCTAAGTTCATGACTAAGCGACGGTACTCTGAAAACTCGCCGATGAGTCGAGAAGGGAAGCTGTGTTATAAATTGCTTGAATCAGAGTGGAAAATCATCCTGAGCAATTGCCAAGGGTATAAATGATGATTGAACCGTATGAGGACGTTTTGGGCTATTATGATATTGCAACAGATGCGACCGGACAGATAGTGTATACCATCGCCGTTTTATTCCTCTCATCCTATATTGCCCCTTTCCATGTTTCAGCGATGCTCTGCCCTGGTTGCCTGAAGTTCACTTACCTAGTAACATGAGTTCGTAGTGCCTTGATATAGTGAAAACTCATCGAGTGAGTTCGGGGTGCTGGCCATCCTGATGACATCCAAGGGCATAGCAAGCGACAGTCTGTCCCTCTGAAAATTGATACTGTTACGCGAATCGTCGCGATTCTCTGTTTCCTGTCTGAGGAAGTAGTCAACATCTCACGTTGTTCGACAGCATGCTTTCGTTCAGGAATGCCGAGACTGGTAAGCAAAGGGTATCTCAATAATGATAATAATGGCACAAGTCAGCGTAATAGCGATAAGACCATAACATGGTCATTGAGTCCCGACTCCATTTCTCGTGACACCAGTACCCTCTCTTCTTTTACCTGCCACATTATCATAGGGCCTGAAACCTTGGGCATTGCCCGAACACACTCATTGAAACGTTCCAAACAAATAGCAACGCCAAACGTAGAAAGCAAACACACAGAAATCGTACATGCAAAGTTCGTAGAACGGTAGAATTACACTGAACCGGTTAATGGGGTTCTCGCCGCGATGAGATGGAAAATTCGAGAGTCATCTTATTCAGAGTCCTCTTCCTCTTCGTCACTCGTAGCTTCGATATTGCTCTTCCTGTTCCTACTCTTCGTCTCCTTAGATGGCGACTTTTTCGCAGACTTGGGCGTAGAACCGCTAGCAACGTCGGCGACGCCGGACACGGCGTGGCCCTTTGACTGAAGGTCGGCATTGACGGCAGGAAGAGCTGCGAGAAGAGCATTGTATTGCTCGAGATTGAGCATGATACCCTACAGGCCGAGCTTAGCACGACATTCCTCAAGGATACGTAGGATTGGCAAATACCTTCTTCGTGGGCTTGAATGTGCCGTTGTCGTTGTAGAAGTCTCGAATGTTCACGTATGTCTTGCCCTTGAAATCTTGAACCACGACTCTGCGGGTGGCTCCGAGCTAAACATATCAAACGGGTAAGAGTTCATGATATAATAGGTAGTTATAAGACGCGGGGCAGACATACACTCCAGAACGAGTTGCCTTCATCATCTTTGCCTTCTTTGGCGTCGGCGGCAGACTCATTGGAGGCCTTGCTGGTCTTGACCTTCTTGGATGTCTTGATCTCCTCATCAGCCGAAGATTCGGCTTCCTCACGATGACGACGCTTAAAGCTGGTTCGAGGCATGATGATGTTCTTTACAAGTGGGTACAGTTGTGCGCGGGAAAGAATTGAGCAAAGATTTGGAAATGGTGAGGGAGAGGCGGCGTAAGGGAATGCAAGAGAACCTGTCTGTGTACAAGTGTAAGACAAGCTCAAGACGGGTTCTTGTCTTAGAGCTCTCAAGCATGAAAAACACACAGAAGTAGACAATGCGCAAGAATGAACAGGAATCAAAGGAGGGGTCTTGACGCGTTTGATCAGTCCCGGCGCAATAGTTCAATGGTCATGACATATGGAATCAATCTAAAGTCGCGAAAGGTACTCTAGCAATCGCGTCGGCTTCCCGTGTACATTATCGATACCTTTGCGGGTACAATTTGCTTCCTCCCGTCGGTTTCTCTCTGCTGCAACGACGCACGAACAATTGAAGCGCGGCCTGCCGGTTGCCGGACCGCTGGGTGCCAAGTGGGGGAAGGGGTGGCTTCTTGGGACTGGCCCCACATATCGGCTGAAGACACACCCTGCTAAGTGGTCCTAGCGCGGACCAGACCAATCTAGGGCCAACTGTGGATCTGTAATGTGGACCCCAGGGTGGATCCAAATGTGTGTCTTTTGTGGACGCGTGTGCACCCCCGCCAATTTGGTCAATTGGACAGGTAAGGGACGATCGCGTAGGTATTTATACGAAGGAGGGAGCAACCAGGGACCTCCCCATTACTAATGAGCACTTGTACTCGTAACCTCTCGCATTGCTGTGCCTGACTTGGTGTTTTATTACTTCGTAGAGATAGTTCAGGAGCTCGTAGTCTCGCTATCTCCTGCATGCTTCATGCTCGCAGAGACGAACAGGAGTGTGTCCGGAAGTTGTCCCTCGGTCTTAACTTCTACAATACATACACTCGTTTATACCTTGCTTTGCCGTTCCTCCAAACATCCCTAATTGCGCAAGCTAAGACAGCAATCCATTTACTGTCTCGAGTCCTGCTTCGTCTCTCCTCAAGTTCCTCCATCCGTACTCGTATTTGGCATCGCAACTAATTCTACCTGTTTCCTTGTAATGAATCTTCGACAGCTTTGATGTGTTGATACCTGCAGACCATACCCCTCCGACCCCATCCACCCGTACCTGTCATCCATTTGCGACCTCAATGAACGACACCGAGAATACATCACTGGGCGATCCTCCCGCCCAATCCACCGTCGATGCGAAACCCCTGACTCCAGTCTCCGACCATGCGCCCACAGAGCCACCCTCACCATCACCAGCTCCGTCTACAGCCCCGGTGAAGGGCACACCCCCGCCTCCGGCGAGCCGACAAGACGACCAATTGACTAAGATTCTTCGCTACGTCTCGGACGCTTCGCCGGTCACCTTGGGCGCTGTTGCGGTTGCCTCCTATTTTGTCTTAGGTCGGCTAGGTCTGCTGCTGATCGGTGCCGTGGGCGGCGTGACAGGCTGGATCGCATGGGAGTCGCGGAACGCCGATGTGGCACGAGCTGCTCGAGGAGAAAATGTGTACGCCCTCTTGGACCGTCTCTTGCAGTCGAGACATGGCGATTCGGGATTGCCATCCGAACGGGATACGGAAGACGATGCGACGGCCATGATTCACAGCTTCGACGACTTCCAGCCGGAAACCAAAGACGCTTTACATAGCCTAGTCGACGCAGTTGTTAGCGACTACGTCGAGTGGTGGTATAGCCCCATCGTGCCGTCGGATAGGTCGTTTCCCATGGCTTGTCGCAAAGCTTTTACACAGTTCGTCCTGAACCTTTCCAACACACTCAGGCGCAAGCGACCTGCCGATGCCTTCGTTGACTTCGTTACAAACTCCTGCTCCATCGTCATTGTATTTCTCTCTGAAATGGCGGCTGCATATTCCGAGCTTCCATCCGACACACATATGACCGCTGCCGACGCAATCTACAACTACTTATCCCTCCACACCGACGCGCCGTTGTCTAATCTCCTTAATAAGCGACAACAGTCGACCAAGTTCAAGGTCGTGGCGGAGGATCTGCTCGGCTTTCTGGAAAAGTCGACGCATGACTGCGACCCTGCCAGGGTTTTCCTGCGGGAGATATTGTCAACCGTGGTTCTCGAAGGTACTCTACAGACCTGCTCAAGAGCCGAATGGATAAATGGCTGGATTGTCTACCTCTTAGAGTCCGGAGAGACCGATCTCTCTCAGGCTATTGATGATGCCATCCAGGACCAGAAAGCTTTCGGAGATATAGATGGAAACGTGGGCAATATCGGCTTATCTAAGGGTAACCGTAATTCCTACGAGTTAGACAGGCAGCGTCGCAAGGAGTCGGGCCATAAAAAGAAGTTATCCAGGGCAGAAGAAGAGATGGAAAAGGCCACGGAAGAAATGAGAATCCTCAATGAAATGATTGCCGAAGCCGACAAGGCAAATGCAGCGTCGCTAAAGACATCCAGCGAAGCTTCCGGCAGCATGAGTCCCCTGAGAGAACACATTGACGAGCAAGATTCGGGTATGAAGGATAGCTTCACTGCCGCTTCAGAAACGACGAACGATTCGTCATCTCTAGTTTCTGGGGACATGCACAATTCAATGCAGGTAGACAAGACTGCACTTCATCAGCACTCGCGGGCTCTTCCGACAGACACCCCTAGAACATCCTCTGAGGACTTGCACCAGGTTGCGGCGCGGAATGGGGAGTCTCAGGAGTCGGCACCCATCCAGTCGTTCACAAACTTTGATCAGATAGTGCCCCCAGCAAAGGATGAAGATGGTGAAGAGAGCCGGTCTCCGAAGCCTCCTTTAACGATACATGATGCAAGGATCACTATTCATGATGACACGGCCTCTGACAATGCCCGACTACGAAGTAAACCAACTTGGGAATATCTGCTGCAAATAGAGCCGTCCTCTTCCTATTACTCTGGCTGGATGGTCATGAAGACATATACACAATTCGAAGGCCTCCATGAGAGTCTACGACGGATAGCAAACATTTCAGGCGCCACGGCATTCATAGAAGCGCACACTACATTTCCAAGCTGGAAGCTTCACAACAGATCGTCACTTAGGGGCGAGATGGAGAGATATATGCGAAGTGCATGCAGCGAGAAGTCACTAGCCGAGTCGGAGGCTATGAAACGCTTTCTCGACAAAGCACAGGAGCCCAAAATGAACTCCGGTCGCGGATTCTCCTTCGAGTCCATGGGCAAGGGAATGCTGGATGCCATTCAAAATGCCCCGAAAGGAGCCCTAGACGGTGGAAAAGTAGTGATGGGCGGAGTGACTGGAGTTTTCAGTAATATCGGGCTGGGACCGAAGAAAACAGCAAACACACCTGTAAAAGAAGCTCAAACGACGCAAGGAAGCGGTTCCCGTACTTCTACCAGCACTCGACCGGTATCATTACCGATCTTTCCACGAATGGACACTGCGCAGGCACCCAGTGTACCTAAACTCCCAAGGGACAGCATGGATAGCCAGCGATCCTCTATCATCTCTGTGCAACCTGGCATAGTACCTCCAATGGATCAACGGGTTGGCTCGCCGGCTGATGCGGATCCGGACAATAGCCTACGTCCTGTAAGGGAATCAAGGATGCCTCTGAGCGGTGCTAGCAGCCGTATTCACAGCCGTGCATCGAGTCTCGCTGCCGTACGGTCGCCACTACGGTCTTCCTCCGAAGTCAGTCTTAGTAAACTGAAGCTACCACCTCCACCGAACGAGATCTCGGATGACTATATGTCTCCGACAAGTTCACGGCTGAGCGTTGATGGATTTGCAAGGGGTAGAGACTCGTTCACCTCTGCATCCCGTGCATCCTTGGATCAACAGGGTAGACCATCGCAAGTAAATGGTGGTGCTAAGCGAACTATCAAGCACTACCCGCCTCTGTCCGAACAGGAAACGCAGGTAACCATTGAACTTCTCTTCGCGGTGATCAATGAGCTCTACACGCTATCTTCAGCGTGGAATATTCGGAGAACACTGCTGGCGGCTGCGAAGTCCTTCTTGCTGCGACCTGGTAATGATTCACTAGTATCTATACAAACCCTGATACAAACCTCACTGCTCGATGCCAACACCTCAGACGATGGAATCGCCGCGCACATCCGTAAGCTGCGAGAGAACTCGTTGCCGACAGAAGAGGAACGCAAGGCCTGGCCCGCCGAGCTAACGGCGACAGAGAAAGAGGAACTTCGTGAAAAGGCGCGTAAACTGTTCATTGAGAGCAGCATACCTGCAGCCCTAATGGGCATCATGGGCCAGTCGGCGACGAATGATGCGCTGGGTCGCGTGTTCGACTGCCTCCAGATCGAAGAGATCGCACGAGGCTTGTTCTTTGGTCTGATCTTGCAGGCCGTGAGGGTTGTGACTCATTGAGACCCGAACACCATATTATGATGGCGCGCTATGAGGCGAGTTGTATGACAGTTAACGCGATTTGTGATGTTACTTCAGTGGATGTGGTTGCCACTGAACAGAGTCGTGATAAAGAATAATTCATGTGTATGAAAGTAAATAGACATTATAATCAACTAGTTTGATAAAAACAACTGAAAAAGATTTCTTTGCAACCGTGATAAACATGTTAACGTAGTTTTAACATTCGATCTTCGCATTCACATCACGAACTCAAGCCCGGATTTAACAGCCGCTTTGAAATCCATTACCCACGCCAAGCCTGCCCCACGTTCGTAGTTCACGATGTTGGTCCCTAAAATACATTCCTCCTTGGCCCTTAAAACAAAACGACGCGCCACGAGAACCAAAAAAAACGGACTTCCGCCTCCGAGCGTTCGTGCCGGGTGGGGTTGTTCTCGACCGGGTTAACAGCGCGCAATTGCGTTTGCCGGCGCACCCCCCTATTATTTTTCTTGCGGGGTAAAACCGGAGCGATCTGGTGGGGTCGAAGCTCCCTAAAGCCAAAAGAACAGGAAAACAGCTGGTGACGGCAGGATTGGTAAGCCGTTTTTTGCTTGCTTCCGGGGACCCGGCCATCTTTTCCAGCTCCAGGAAGTTGGAACCAAGCAAGTTCTATACTCGTATTTGATCTTCTACCTACCTACGCCTGACGGTATCCCGGCTCCGTACGATATATTTTTGTTTTGTTGCTTTCTGTTCTAGTTTGACGTTTGGTTGATCTACATAGTGGTGTGAATAAACGTATATTAGGATTCCTCCGTTATTCCATCACTCACTTGACTCAACTCACGGAGTCACTGTGTCCTCTCTCCTCCTTGTCCTGATTACCAAGCAGCTCTTTGACGTCTCACCTCGAACTCACAGAGTCACATTTTAACTCCTAAAAGTCCCATATAAAAGACTCACTAGACAGCTCTTGGTTTTCTCTCTCATCGTTGCCATATCAACCTCCCTATATATACCATCAAAAATGGGCTCAACAAACGGACAGGGCCGCGGGATCCGCATCGCCATAGACCGCGGCGGCACGTTCACAGACTGCGTGGGCACGCTCGACGGCAAGGATGTCGTGATAAAGCTACTTTCAGAGGACCCCGCAAACTACGATGATGCGCCGCTCGAGGGTATACGCCGCATCATGAGCCATTTTCAGAAGCGGGACATCCCGCGTGGCGAGGCGCTAGAGACGACGCAGATCGACAGCATACGGATGGGCACCACGGTGGCGACGAACGCCCTGCTGGAGCGCAAGGGAGAGCGGATTGCGCTGGTGGTCACCCGGGGATTCCGGGACTGTCTGACGATAGGGAACCAGAGTCGTCCCAAGATCTTCGACCTCGCCATCAAGAAGCCAGATGTGCTATATGAAGAGGTCGTCGAGATAGACGAGAGAGTGACGCTCGAGGACTACGCCGAAGACCCGACGAGGACTGTCACCAAGGCGGAGGTGAAAGTCGGCACAGCAGAGGCCGCTACGGCCGATTTGGTGACGGGTTTGTCGGGTGAGACCGTTCGTGTCTTGAAACGGCCTACGGCAGACATCATCCGGGACCAGCTGAAGACGGTGTACGACAAGGGTATTCGAAGCATAGCTGTATGTCTCATGCACGCTTATACTTTCCCCGACCATGAGGCCCTCATCGGTAGAGTCGCGAGAGATATTGGTTTTGAGCACATCTCGCTCAGTCATGAACTGATGCCCATGATTAAGCTCGTTTCTCGCGCGACAAGTGTCTGTGCGGACGCCTACCTCACCCCAGCAATCAAGAAGTACATTGCTGGTTTCCAGAAGGGCTTCGCTGGTGGATTGGGCACACGAAATGTCCTGACGGAAGAAGGTGACAGAGCCGCTCGATGTGAATTCATGCAGAGTGACGGTGGCTTGGTCGACGTAGACCAATTCACCGGCTTGAAGGCAATTTTATCTGGTCCTGCCGGTGGTGTAGTCGGTTATGCGATCACCAGTTACGATGAGGAGACTAAGATTCCCGTCATTGGGTTCGATATGGGTGGTACTAGTACGGATGTCTCCCGGTATGGTGAGGGACGATACGAGCATGTTTTCGAAACCACGACGGCCGGTGTCACTATTCAGTCTCCTCAGCTCGATATCAACACTGTTGCTGCTGGAGGTGGTAGTCGACTTTTCTTCAAAAACGGCCTTTTCGTTGTCGGTCCCGAATCTGTAGGCGCACACCCCGGTCCGGCCTGTTACCGTAAGGGTGGCCCCGCTGCAGTCACGGATGCCAACTTATTCCTCGGCCGTCTCTTGCCCGAGTTCTTCCCCAAGATTTTCGGCAAGAACGAAAATGAGGGTCTCGACTACGAGGCTAGCAAGAAGGTCATCCAGGAATTGGCTGATCAAATTAATAAGGAGACCGGAAAGAACATGAGTTTGGACGAGGTCGCGTACGGTTTCCTGACCATCGCAAACGAAGCCATGACCAGACCCATCAGATCCATCACGGAAGCTAAGGGACACGACTCTTCCAAACATCGACTTGCCACTTTTGGCGGTGCGGGCGGTCAACATGCTGTCGCCATTGCTGAAGCGCTAGGCATTAAGCAAATCTTGGTCCACAGATATTCCTCCGTGCTCTCAGCATATGGTATGGCTCTAGCAGACGTCGTCGACGAGAGACAAGAGCCAGAGTCGAAAGTATGGCAAGATAAGGGCGAAGTCGTGGGCGACCTAAAGACGAGAATGGAGAGGCTTAAGGAGAAATCCCGACAGGCCCTTCGAAACCAAGGATTCCAGGATGAAGAAATTGTTTTCGAGGAGTATCTCAACATGCGCTACCGGGGAACGGAATCTGCTCTCATGATCATCAGACCGAGCGAGGAAGAAGCGAAGGCATCGTTTGATGGAGACGACTGGGCATTCGGCAAGGCCTTTGTCAAGCATCACCGCTATGAGTTCGGCTTTACACTCGACGAGCGCGATATCATTATTGATGATGTCCGCGTGAGAGGAATTGGCAAGAGCTTCCAATACCAGGATAAGACTGTTGATCAGCAGCTCAAGGAGGTCAAACCCCAGTCCATCGGAGACAAAAAGGCATACGCCAAGTCCCAAGTTTACTTTGAGGGTGGCCGTCGGGAAACGCCCCTCTACAAGCTGGAGGACTTGGCTGTCGGGGACGAGATCAATGGTCCGGCTGTGCTGGCGGACGGAACCCAGACGATTGTCGTCACACCCAGCGCAAAAGCTTTGATTCTGCAGACACACGTCATCATCAATCTTGAAAGCAAGAGTAATAAAGACGAGTATGTCTCCCTTTTTTATCTTTGGTGTCTCAACATGAAGCTAACTTCGATCAGGTCGTCTGAGCAACAGGTCGGCGAGAGGGAGGTCGACCCCATCATGCTCAGTATCTTCGGCCACCGTTTCATGGCCATTGCCGAGCAGATGGGCCGAGCTTTGCAGAAGACAAGTGTTAGTACCAACGTAAAGGAACGTCTCGATTTCTCATGCGCCATCTTTGACGCCACCGGCGGTTTGGTTGCCAACGCCCCGCACTTGCCCGTCCATCTCGGGTCGATGTCGACATGCGTGAGGACACAGGCCAAGATCTGGGAAGGTAAGCTGAAGAAGGGAGATGTCATCATCTCGAACCACCCCTCATATGGTGGAACGCATTTACCGGATATCACACTCTTGATGCCCGCTTTTGACGAGAAGGGAGAGAAGATTCTGTTCTATGCCGCTTCGCGTGCTCACCATGCGGATATTGGTGGCATTACAGCTGGTAGCATGCCGCCTCACTCGCGCGAGCTCTTCCAGGAAGGCGCGGCGATCAAGAGCGAGAAGATCGTGAGCGAGGGCAAGTTCAACGAGGAGAGGATCACGGAACTGTTGTACAAGGAGCCTGCGAAGTACCCCGGTAGCAGCGGTACTCGATGCTTGGCAGACAACATCAACGATCTTCGGGCGCAGGTATCGGCAAATCAGAAGGGTATTTCGCTTATTGAGAATCTCATTCAAGAGTATGGAGAGGAGACCGTCCAGTTCTACATGGTCAACATCCAGAACAACGCGGAAGAATCCGTACGAAGACTCCTGAAGAAGGTATACAAGAGATTCGAAGGCAAGGACCTCTCAGCCGTGGACCACATGGATGACGGCACTCCCATCCGTCTTCGCGTGACGATTGACGCGGAGAAGGGCGAGGCTATCTTCGATTTCGAGGGTACTGGGCCAGAAGTGTACGCGAACATCAACGCGCCGGAGGCCGTGACGTACAGTGCCATCATCTACTGCCTGCGATGTCTGATCTCAGAGGACATCCCGCTGAACCAGGGATGTCTGAAGCCGATTCACGTCAAGATCCCGCCGAAGTCGCTGCTCTCGCCTTCGCCGGGGGCTGCGGTTGTTGGTGGCAATGTTTTAACTAGTCAGCGTGTGACGGACGTTATCTTCAAGGCGTTCGAGGCCTGCGCGGCCAGTCAGGGTGACTGCAACAACTTGACATTTGGTTTTGGCGGAAACGTGACTGGAGAGGCAGAGGTGAAGGGCTTTGGATACTACGAGACGATCGCTGGTGGTTCCGGCGCTGGACCAACTTGGGAGGGTACGAGCGGTGTGCACACGCACATGACTAACACACGGATCACGGACTCCGAGGTCTTTGAACGTCGCTACCCGGTTGTTCTGCGCGAGTTCTCGATCCGTAAGGGATCTGGTGGTAAGGGTCAGCACCGTGGTGGCGACGGTGTGGTCCGCGACATCGAATTCAGAATCCCCGTGCAGGTATCCATTCTCAGCGAGCGACGAGTATATCGACCGTACGGACTCGCTGGTGGCGAGGACGCTGAATGCGGACAGAACATCTGGGTACGACGAGTGCCTACGTCCAACCCGGAGGAGGGAGATGACGTCGAGTACGAAGAACGCAGAATCAGTTTAGGGGCCAAGAACAGCGCACCCATGAAACCCGGCGATCGCATCATCATCAACACGCCCGGTGGTGGTGGTTGGGGGCCTGTCGGCGGCGGCAAGACGCTTGCTGAGGACAAGGACCATACTCAAGCTTGGCGAGGAGGAAGTCATGCTGCGAGGGAGGAGATGGCCTTGCAGGCGTGAGCGTACGTCGTAATGAGAATCGCATGAAGTGCAGTTATGTATATAATTTTGAGTATGAGGCTTCATGGAGGTAGACAACAAACAATCTGGTACGACTGCTCATGTTTGCACACATCTTTTTCTGTGCACCTTTTACGTGTTAGATGACCATGAAAAGTAACAACGTCCTAACTTGTGATAGACTGTGTTACTCTGCGGTTGTCTCGTCTCGTCACAGTAACTCAGGCAAGCGCGTTCTTACATAAAGGGGCTAAACTCTTTTTTTTCAAGAATGTCCGGAGCTTCGTCACACTCGTGAATCAAGCGGCTTCCTAGAAGACCCCCTATTTCCGTATCAGACAGCAGCACCTTCCATGCCCATTAGCAGATGACGTAGGATCTCTCTCTCTCTCTCTGTCGAGGGAAGGAGCGATGAGACAGCAAGCGGGCATTGAAACCGTGCTCACCATACACACACGTGATAGTTGGGTGAAAACATCCTGTAACTACGTGTTGTCTATATGCCACCGTGCTCATATCTACAATGACCGTGAGATCATGCTCCTGTCGTAATAAATTCCCACCAAGCGTGGCTTTGCAGTCAGTCACCGGCGAGGAAACATCGACCACGGCTGATAAAGAGATCATGTCCAACGATGGAACGATCCTGTATTCCGAGGACAGTTACAAACTTACACTCAGCCAGATCCGGAGCCGGACCAGACCGGGTATGAGAAAGAGGAGGTGAAAGTAATTGAATTAACGACGAATGCACTTCATTACATACCATTAGGACGAGTTGAGGTTCGTTAA
Organism: Xylariaceae sp. X167; assembly: GCA_028637775.1. Taxonomy (NCBI): domain Eukaryota; kingdom Fungi; phylum Ascomycota; class Sordariomycetes; order Xylariales; family Xylariaceae; species Xylariaceae sp. X167. The sequence continues at coordinate 62,661 of JAJFDK010000148.1, forward strand.
TACAAAGATTCCATGAACTCAGAAGTTTGAGACATCATTTGCCTGATACATGTCATTACTCTTAGCCATCGACTCGTGAATTCATAGACTAATGGATATGTACTGTCTGGAATCAATAGAATATAGCCAGACCTGCGATTAAATAAGAGAAATTCACATGTGTAGGTACTGATCAATTCAAATGACCTGCGAATTGTCCAAGTGATGATGATGATGATGGTGAACAGCATCTGTGAAGGAGTTGAGTCTCTCTCACAGAACCAGCCACACGCGCAGCCACCTTCCGTGACTCACTCATCGGATTACTAAATAACCCTTGATATCAGCATATCCCCGACCTTCTACTACCTACGGCGAACCATAGCGGATTCTGCCCACTTTTTTAAACGCATGTCCAAACGTTTATGCTTCAGTAACTGTATATTAATTGTTTA
>JAJFDK010000149.1:0-62421 GCA_028637775.1 Xylariaceae sp. X167
TACGCAGTTCTTGGAATTCGTAGCCGTTCGGACCCATCACCTTGCCTGGCCAATTGCAATTAACCTCCGCGTTACATCGTGGCTGATCTGAGAACTCCGTACAAATATCGTTCCAATAGTGGGTTTGTTCAGCCTCGGTACGACAATTTGCAAGATAGCTCCAAAGTAACAGAACACCATTGATAGTGTGATCGACAGGAATCAAGCCTAATGATGTCCTACGAGCACGCCGAGCTTGTTCATTGCGTAATTCTGCTATCGTCGGAATAGGAATGGGAACATCGAGTGCTTCAAACCGCTCATCACTCATTGTCGATGGCCTCCGAAGCTCCAATGACTTTGTTGTTGTCAATTGTGTTGTCTTGAGCGGTTTGAATCCCTTTGGGACGTATCCTTGCCAACGCTCACGTACTCCAACTCGTACATTGCTCATAATATGCCAGATACACAGTTGTAACTGCGTCGTTGGCCACACATTGCGGAGTGCGTTACGTATAGCCTCCGATTTATCTGTAATCGTCACGTACGGCGCGAAGATCTGGGAGTCTCGGCGAAGGACGTCTAATTGTCGTAGGACCCACGTGTATGTCTCAGTTGTCTCGTTAGGTAGTATTGCAAATGCCACGTTGAAATTCGTGTTCAACGACGTCGTGCCCGTGATTTCGAGGAATGGTGTGTTATACGTGCTAACCTAAAGATAAATCTACGATTAGATCTCATTTTCTGCGATTTAGTTTAAGCAATCGACAGATGTAACTTACTTTATACGTGGCATCAATTAGTAAAGCCTCCGGGCATGATTTCCACATCTCGCGGCACCACGGAAAACTCCACACTAAAGTGCGTAGGCGGCCTTCATGATAGTCGGCTTTATGCCATATGTTGTCCCGCTCCAACAACCGTATTAGCTGCCCACAGTCTGAATACAGCCCTCGTTCGTCCCGTTTTTTTCGGGATATATAATTGCTTATATCACTTTCTGTGAGGTCGGTTTCGGGATTGGCGCTTCTGACTGCTTTATACACCTGCCGTCGACTAGACAAGTCATTGATTTTGTCGTGAATAATCTTTTTAACGGAGTCGTTCATTTGTTGTTGACGGTGGAACTTAGTTGTGAAGATAGGAGGATGGCTGTGGTCTGCGTTCTGTAGTGTGAACAGCCATTCCGACGCACCCTGATACAACTTTGCGACAGCTTGAAACGAGCACTTTGGATAAGCAGAAATTGATGTCTTCTTCACCCTGGCAACGGACGGGCGCCCTGTCTCACCACAAGTACAACGAATTATATATCTCGTGTACTCCCCGTCCCGTTTGTGACCTGCGTTTCCGTAGTTGAGGCTGTATTCTTGTTGTAGAGCGTGCTTTTGCCACGATTCGAACCCTTGTTTGAAGGTAAGGAATTGCGACTCGTGAGGAGCTAATAAAGACATTGTAATGGTGAGAGCAGCGACGGTTGAGAGGTAAACAAGCGGTAGTTACAGACGTTGATGTAGGTAGGTAGTATACGGACATGCTTTAGTAGTAGAAATGGAATCTGCGTACGGAATACCTACCTACCTTTATTTTAGTTGTGGAGGGCGCGACCACCGAATTGGCTTAGGTGGTGCACCGATTCTATTGCGTGGTGCACGAAAATCTGGGCCGGAGTTTAAGCGATTGGAATGTTTGAACGCTTAGGGAATCTATAAACGTTTAGGTGTTTTATAAACGCTTATGCCGTTAACGCGTATAGATTTGATAATCGATTATTTTTTTTTAATCGCTAAAGGGCCGTAATCCGTTTAAATTTTCCACAGGATGCTCAGGGGTTGAGAAAAACGTAAGCGTTCACAATCTGTCAACTGTATAAACACTGTAAATTTACGGTCTAAAATTTCCCCCGAACTCTGCTACGGAAAGAAGTGAAAGGAGGGAAGTCCGCTTATCTTTGCAATACCAGTTCTTGATGCGCGAAAACCTGTGGTGACTAAGCGGCAGCGTGTGGGTTCAATACGGTAGGACCCACAGGTACAAGTGTACACTCAGGTAGCCCATCTCGGCTTAGCGGTCGTGCACGGTCCATAGAAATGGCGTTGTACCTAATTAGCTCGTTTCCCGTCTGTCTGCGTTTTGGCTTCCCTCTTCTTCTTCCCCTCCTTAGGTCGACTGCTCGGCCGGGGACATCAGGCACGCCTACGCTATGCTGGACGTTTGTGTCCTAAGTTAAACAGTGGTGTTGTTCCTCGCGTCCGAGTAGTCGAACTCGTCCATTCCTTGTCTGAGAAGACTTCAAATATCCCACCTTGATTCGCTCGATGGCTCAAGATGATGTTGATTCATCGATACCCGGCCCTGCGCTGCCAGAACCGAGACCCGCGATGTTGTGTCAATCCGCAGGCCTGAACTGGTATCTGACTCGCACCCTTGTTGTGACCCGACTTCTCGTCACAGCTCAGCTAGTATTGGCCTCGATCCAACCCCTCCTTGTTACTCGATACGGCAACTGAACTCAGCCGGCGACAAGACTACCAACTTTGAGTCATGCTGGAATGAACGTGATCATGTGATGGCTTTGCCGTCGCTCAGAACCGAGTCTGGCACCTCGTCACCGAGCCTGAGCCTAGATCCCGGCCCTCTCCCGCTTCATGCTACCCACTGAGACGGGGTCGAACCTGAAAACTCCGGGCATTTTGCTGTGATATCCTTTGGCCGAATCTGTCCAGCCGCTCGGCTGATACGAGTCCGGCACGAAACCCGAACCCGCCTCGTGCATCAAGGCACCCCCGATACACCCCGCGCCCCACCACTGTGATGCTTGACTGAGCCCGTCCCAGTGGTCCTCTCTGAGGTGCCAGCCCGGAAATCAAATGATACCAGCTATCTTAGCTGGTCAGAAGCCCACCGAGGTTCTGTGACAATGCACTGACCTGGCAGTCCTTGTACCGCCGAAACGATGTGCCAATCGATGGATTGCTTCCGCAACCCGGGAGGACCGTCACGTCCTTAAACTGTCAAGATTCGGAACCCCGGCCTGACTAAAGCTGTCACCGGGTTGGACCGTGATGTCCTAAAACTAAGATTCGGAACCCCGGCCTGACCAAAGTTGTCACCGGGTTGGACCGTGATGTCCTAAAACTAAGATTCGGAACCCCGGCTTGACCAAAATTGTCACCGGGCTTGGACCGTGATGTCCTTAAACTAAGATTCGGAACCCCGGCCTGACCAAAGCTGTCACCGGGCTTGGACCGTCATGTCCTTAAACTAAGATTCGGAACCCCGGCTTGACCAGAGCTGTCACCGGGCTCGGACCGTCACGTCCTAAAACTGTCACGGACAGATTCGAGGGTGGCTGTACCCTTACAGACAGACAAGGCGCCAAATATACTGGCATCAGACAGATTGATTTGACGGCCCGAAGTCGTCAACGAACAGAATCCGCACACGTTGCAGATGGAGTTGAATCTGCGCGTGCTGCAACCCGAACAGAGACGACCGGCATGTCATGAAACTGCCGACGAAAATGATTGAGTGCCATCGCCAAGTTTCGAGAAAGTTGAACGGAATGAGCCTGCACGGTACTGCAGATGGATCAGAATTGAGCCTGCGCACCTCATCACAGATGGATCAGATTTGAACCTGTGTATGCTGTCGCAGATGGATCAGAGTTGAGCCTGTAAACCCGTTGCAGATGGATCAGAAGAACGACTCTCGCCGATGCTCTCATGCCACCGACCGGGACGTCGTAAAACTACCGGAACCAGACCCAGATCTCGTCGTTCTTGTTGCCGTTATCACGAATTTTTAAACTGAGTGAGCCTGTGCCCTGCCACAGATGGATCCAAAAAGTTCGAAATTCGTGGTCACCGCCACTTGCGATATGACTGAGCGCAGCCAGTTGTGCCGCCCTCATACCTGAGACCATGACCCCCTCGTCGACACCCCGACACCCCGACCAGAACCTCAACAAATGAGAGAAAGAGAACTTCGTTGCCCCCGCCTGCAACAGACAACCGATTGAGAACTTGCTCTCGACGTTCTCATGCCATGATTGAAGCGTCAATGGACTGCAGAATGAGATGAACTGCCCCTGATACCGAACCCACTGAAAGTAAGGGGCGAGAGGCATTGACGTATCACACGAGACAAGAACGTGTAACGAGGGAAAACCGCTCCTCGTCAAGCAACTCGCGACATCAGACAAGACCCCATGATAGACCATAGCCGCACGCATTAGGCGTCGGTGTGTGACTAGACAATATCAGAGTCGGGATCAGTTCGACGTATCTAGTACAATTGCTGGTATTTACATTGCCAGCCAATCCCCTACGGATTGCATCTAGGTACTACCAATTGATTTCCGGCTTGTGTGGAAACTACAGTTTTATGAATGAGACTCGTGGAATCAAAATAATACAGTGTAATACTCATCCCGTAGTAAGTGAAGTACGTTTGGCCGTGAAAGACATTGTCTTAGACTATGGCCTGACATTTTTGTAACGACCTACCTAGTCGACTATCCGACTCGACCCTCACACACTCCAGTCTAACACTCTACATCGCCACGCCGTCTTTTCCATCTCGTAACCCCGGCTCCGTTTTCACAGTAATGAAGATAAGTCATGGTGAACGGGTCAAGATGTCGTTCCTCACGCCCTCCATTCATCTAAACACTAAGAAAGGGACATGGCATTCTTAGCATCTGCAGCTCCGCGTTTTCTCTCTCTTCGGATGGCAAGGCATTGGATAGAACCAACCACGGCAACAAGTGTGCTTCCATACCACGCAATTGCCGTGCAATCCATACGTGAACCCAGCGAGTAAAGGTAGCCGGCAACCGGCGGGGCAATCATGCGACACGTGGCTCCAGCACTGGCCGCAAGCCCATTTACCTTGCCCAGCATATCCGGGCTGGGCGTGGCCTCCTTGATCAGTATAAGCAAAAGTGGGAACAAGACGATGGACAGGAGGTTCCGAATGGTCAAGCAGACGTAGATCGCGGGAACGAGGACAGACACCGGTACATGTACCAGGCTCGGGACGATGAGGTACACGATAGGGTGGAGAATGGTGACGAGGACGAAGAGTCTGAACACGCCCATCTTTTCTGCTGCCAGTGGGAAAACAACGACCTGAACAAACAGCGCAATGACACCGTTTACGGCCAAGATCATGCCAACCGTATGTACGGAGAGGCCTAGGCCACCGGGCGAATAGAACGGATTGAAAGCGGCGGCAGAAATGGTGCTCAAGCTTGCCCTCTGATCCTCGAAGAAGATGGGCATCAGATGGTCATAGGTCATTGAGTGATAGGTAAAGATGGACAAGGAAACGATAAGGAGCATGAGACGTCGGTCGAAGATACTCAAGGGCTTCTTTCCCTCGTGCATGCTCGCGCATCCTGTTTCTGAGCCAAGCAAGGCGCTTCCTCTGCCCCTGAGGGCCCCGTAGCCGTCTGAAACCAGATCCACTGTTGGTCTTACAAGGGCGCCGGTATTTTGCAGGAGTGGACTTTGCTCGGTAGTACAATGCGTACCGTCGGGAAGCGTCACATGAGCTCGTCTTAGTGTCGGGTGTGTTTCGTCCAACAGAAACCACCCTAGCACAACGCTCACGAACAGGAGAGTAGAGCATATGACGTTGGGTAACAGATAAGGGAACGTCGCAAACAAGCCGCGACCGGAGAAGATACTCGGCCAGGTTTCATGGGGATTTGCGAAGATTCCTCCGATGGCCGGGCCGATGATGGTGCCTATAGACCAGACGAAGGGCATCACAGCGAAAGCTCGTGCTACGAAATTAGCAAACCGTTTTCTAATGCTGTGGACTCTGTACTCACGCTCATGCTCCGGCTTGGCGACCATCTCTCCCACCATGGTCTGAATGACACCAATGTTTCCGTTCAGGAGTCCACCGAACGCTCGGCCGAACAGGGCAACCCAGATGTTGGGGGCCAGACCAACGATCACCATGCTGATCATGGTTCCGAGACCGCCCAGGAGGACAATGGGCTTCCGGCCCACTCGATCGGAGAGGCCGCCCCAGAACATGCCCATCATGGCCTCGGTGAGGGAGAAAGCAGAGATAAGCAGACCAGCGTAGAAGGAAGCATTCTGTTCATCTCCGACGTGGAAATGACGTACAAGAGACCAGGCATAGGGGAAGATGGATGTGAGAGCTATGGGCTCGGCCAAGCGAACGATGGCTGAGGGAGAGAAAATCAGCTTGCGACGTCTTGGACAGATGAGGTGTCGGGCCTGTTGGACCTACATACCTAGGAGGAAGAGCTGGAAGGTCGGAAAGGCATCGGGGGCTTGGGGGGTTCTCTTGGTTGTTAGGATCATTGCACTTTGCGATTTTGCTTCAAGCTTACAGACGGAGCAGCAGCAGCTAGCACAACACTGGCGCCTGTGGCTTCAGGAACACGAAGAACACTTCTTGCCCGTCGAGTAAAATGGGAAGGTGAAGATGAAGACGAAGACGAAGACGCCGGGGGGACTTTGGGGATGAGTTCACGGATTGGGGTGAAGGGGCTTCATGCTGGTTGATATAGAGGACTTGAGTCGAGCAAGTGTGTGTGTAAGTAAGTAGTTTGTCACGTCGATCAAGGAGCAAGTGTCACAGTTGATTGATTCTCTTCTGCTGAAGGGCTAGGCTAGCACGGAAAAGAAAAGTACGAGTAGTCGACCGACATCGATCTTAGTATGATTATAAGTTGTCGTACTAAATAAAGACGGCCGCACTCCGGATCTTGAGTGCCCATTTTAAAGCGCAATAAAGGTGAGGTTGGACAAGAGCAGGTACGACGCACCTACACAGTACACGTGTACAGGGGAAGGTGCGCCGGGGGGGGGGTTGCGCCGCTGGTTGGTGGTTGACGGTCGATGGGCGATGGTCGGCGAGGCACGCTCGAGCTGGAAGTCGCGAAGGTGACCCCTGTCCGAGAACTCATGCAGGCACTTAAAGCCGCCCGCCCTGATCGGCCGCGATTTAGTTTGCGCTACTGCTAGTCTAGCGTTACCGTGTCACAGCACTAGGTATCTCCAAGTTAAGTTTACACTGTGCCGTCTCAGCGATCGCCCTGCTCCGAATTTCGCACCTCACAGTGTCTACGAGGACTATCTCGACTGTCCTACTATCTATCTAACGTAGCAGGTCGTAAATCTATGCGACACTCCAAGTCGGCGCTCAGATATGGCAAACAGTAATTAGAGCAACGATACGGAGTACGAGTACAACCATGCACCTCGAGCTGTTGCCGTTGCAGTTACGTCCCTACGGCGTACTCGTACTGCACTGGAATCGTCGGTTACGTTGTTTTTGTGACATGTCGTCTATCACGGCACCCTGGTTGCATATATTACCTGCCTGTATTCACTGCTACCTTGGGAGTAGCGCTCTGCAGACTATGGACGTGACAGTCAACCTAGTGCAGATCCAGAGGTGCAATCCCCTTCCTTCTTCCTTCTCGTAGCTGTTTGCACGGCAGGCAAAGTAGCAGTAGTTCATGAAGTAGTACTTATTTGTCACAAACACCAGAATCGAGGTTGGACGGAGACGGGCCCTTCGAACGTTGAGCCGACTCAATGCCAAAAGCGGCCCGGAAAGAAGCGCAACGTCCGTCCTCACCGCTAGTAACATAGCTGCCCTTAGGCGGGTAGACGTACCTATATTACCTTAGGGAGGCACAGTGCGGCACGGGTATGCATCTACCGAGCCTTTTGCACTTAACCCCACTACTACGCGGACCCTTCTGCAGGGACTCCGTTTCCCCACACTACGAGCTCCCAGAGGATCTGACGTAAGTGACGATGGCCTGACCTGTTAGATCCGAGACTGGCCGTGGCCCTCTTCTTGCCCCGGGGTTTCTACATGAAATGGAACGGATGGATCTATGGAGGTCGGCTCCAAAACGCAGTCGCGTTACTGGGATTGCAGCGGATTACTGCGTACACCTGCACTCGGCGACATGGGTTATTCCATATGCGACCCCCCTAGATGAATAAAGTCAATCAATGTCAAGCAGCATCGTGTGATTTCCCATCACATGAGCAAAGCCACCGACCTCCATCTCTGCCTCAGGTACAGAGAGACTCTCTGAATCCCATCCCTTACCACCTCCATGCTTGTCAGCCATTGGTAGTTAGTCGCTTCATCTAGCACCATACCATCAGTTCCTTGCAGCCTCCGATACCACTCGACTCACGCCTTATGTTCGAGATCTCGCGGGTACCTGCTAGGCAACGTCGACAATAGATTGAGTGACCACACACGCTTTCTCTCTACTCTGCTCTTCTCCTCTCCTCGCGTTTCGTCTCTTCACAGTCTTCAGACCCCACAGCTTCCACGCTGTTGCAGCAGCAACGTTCGACAACTGCCTTGCTACTTACTTACAAATTGATAATACACCTGCCTTGCCTTGCCTTATAATACATCACATTGTGTGGTTGGTCCTCTCTTGCGCAACCAGACCCTTCTTGCAACGACGTGTGAATGTATCTCTCCTCGAATCAACATCACTCGATCGTGTCTACCTAGATTCCTACCTAAGTACGACGACGCTACCTGACTGCCACCCATCTATCATCATTGACTCCCCTCGTTTTCTGATACTGTTTGATTCTTCTGCCTCACCTTCATAGCCGTCCAGTCCAGTCCAGTCCAGCCCAGTCCATTCGTCGTCGACTCGCTCTCAGACGTAGCCCAACATGGCTCCTGATTTGAACTCTTTACCATCTTCACCTCCCGTCGTTGCGGCGTTCCGCACGAGACCTGTCACCGGGACCAACGGGAGCCCGAGCACCAGTGGTGAGTCTGCGGTACTACATGGCGAGTCGACATCGCCATCGCCTCGGTCTGCGTCTATTTCGTTGCAAGCTGCCGCTACGATGAATGCAGGCTTGCAGCATGAACCCGCCCGACGTGCGTATACCTCGTCCATCCACCGTGACCAACATGTATGAACAAGTCGATCCGTCACTAACACGGGATGCACGCTTTTTAGGCTCATCGGTAACCTCTATGTCGCGCCAGCGACATTCTCCTCAGTCAGGTCGACGACGGTCCACCGTATTGATGATGAATCTCCAACTCAATGACCCTACTGTGCCGGCGCCCGGTGAGATGGTATCGGAGGGAGGCAGCACGCACCGAACTATGAGTCCACAGTCTTATTCGTCCATGTCTCCTCGCCTGATGGCCGGGGACCCCCATCACAACAGAGCTCCCAGTCTGGGAGAGCTTCACCAAGAACTTGAAGCTGAACAGGAAGCCCACGTGGTGCGTGAACACATTTCAGCCTAAATAGATGTATCGTCGAACGGCTGACTGACCAAACTAGAACCGCTTGCTACAGATGATCCGTCAACAGCAGCTTCAACTGCAGCAGCTACAGGCTCAGTACGGCGTGGCTGTCGAAGATCCCCTTCCACCCTCGGATCGCTCTAGTGCCGTTTCTCAACCGTCTGGCATGTCCCAGTCTCTGTCCACGCCGTCCGGTTCCATCGCCATATCACCCTCCAATTCACAGCCGCGATCTTCCTCTGATAATATAGTGCGAGATCCGCTGCAGCGTAGTTCAAGAACACCGAGCCGTCCTGGCTCTTCTCCGAGGCTTAGATCGACTTCAATCATCAGCCAGGAGGGAGAGTCGCACCTAGTAGGCGTCCGAGACGAAGCAACATTTTATCAGGCTGAGACTCAGTCTCTTATCCGCGAGAACCAGATGCTACGTCGTAGAATCCGCGAACTCGGTGAGACACCATCATGCCCCCATCGGGTTTACATGAAGCTGACCCCCTTTTTAGAACGTCAATTGAGTGAAGCCCACGCCAAGGCATCTATAACGAGAGAGCCAGTCCAGCCCTCTCATCTGACGCATTCGACTTCCGCATCTGAAGACGATGCAGCAGACGCCTCGCCCGGCGCCACTTCGCAGCTAGCTGCTGCCTCAGAAGCAAAAGAGGAGTAGGACATGCTGGGGCTAGTTGATAGCAGTGAAGACGCTGCTCGGCATTGAATTACGTATTATAAGTTGGTGTTTGCGTGCTCTCGGAGTCGAAATGAACCCCTGGTGTGCCCTGCATCCTTGCGAAAGTCTTCTCCCAGGGTAAGAGACAAAGGAACATGGTTATGTTTGAGGTCGAGTGATCGCATTACTAGGCAGTGTTGCCTTGTGCAAGTTTGACAGGACTGGGCTAAGTCTCCTATGAAATTGAGTCAGAAAGGTCAGCTAAATAGGCTGTGTACCATGAGGCCTCTTGGGTGCCTCCTTAAGTACTGTATTCGTACCAGAACTACCGCTCATGAAGAATCAAGTTTACAGTACTCGTATACGCAAGTACATTAGTGAAGGAGGCTCACTACTGAATAATATGTGACTGGGTGGGAAGAAGAACACCGACCTTGTGCCATTCAACAATCCCTTCTCACGGCTTGGTTCTAACGTGGAGCCACGATCGGCAGATTGACAATAATCTCAGTCGGAGATACGCAGACATAGGCGTGTGCTTAGGAATTAATATACAAGACGAGCAAGGCATCACATGAAAAATGTGAGGTTACAAAGATATGCGCGGCGCTCTCGATTGGGTAGGATTCGAGATGTGAAGGCTGAATGACATGTCACATATCAGCTGTCGGGGCAAAGCTCTAGAGCTCGCTTGAAAGCATGCGGCTATTATAAGATGCTACCCCAACTCGCCAGATATCGCTCCAAGTGGAGGTAGGCAGGGTCTATGACATACATAAGGGACTCCCGGCGAGCGAGAAGCGAGAGCATGACGGCAAATTGCAGGACGCCGCGAGGAATATCGAAAACAGTTCAGCCCTGTGGCCACAAGAAGGACTTTGTTAATGATACATGCTCAACGAGGACTTGATCTGAGGTACAGCAACGAGAGCATTCAAGGCTTGCAAATTCTACATGAGTCTAAGTCTAGGAAGAAGAAAACGTAAGATGTCGAATGAAGGGAGTACTGAAAGAGGTGCTTCACGATCATTCTACAGACCGGCTTCCATAGTACAAGTCCCTCACATAGTCTCCAATAGCAATTGAACTCGTAAGACCAGGGCTTTCCAGTCCCATTACTAGTGATTAGACCGAGTTAGTAATTGCCAAGTTAATAGCAGTATCAAATAGGAGCTCAATCGGGACTCAGACTGTGATGTGAAACCCATGGAAACACGGACTGGGCATACTGTGCCTTAGGAGCATTCGCAGAGAAACAGCGACATTAAGGAGAGAAGGGGAATATAACTTACGATTAACCCAACCGACATATCCTTCCTCCATCTTGATATGAAAATCAAAGAATCCTTTTCCAGCACCCACGGCACCAGCCCTCCCCAGCTTGGGCCGCATACCAGCATAGTCCGGGGTCAACGCCTTCTCATCGATACCCGGTAGATACCGCCGAACAGCAGCCAGAATCTCCGGGAAGCGACCCGTGCTCACATTCAGATCCTTCGGATCATCAACCCACTCGACATCAGGCCCAAATTTAAGGCGTCCCGCCATATCGAGGGTGAGATGTGTACCAAGACCACCAGAGCCAGGGAGCGTAACAGGATAAATAAGACGGCCAACACGAGGCGAGCTCGCGCCATAACCGTAGTAATTCCCCTTCGCATAGTAAAGCCGCGTCTGCCGCTCAGGCGGCACAATCATATTATGAATCTCCGCAGCCCCCAACCCAGCACTATTCACGATCGTCTCCGTCTCAATAGTCGACGTCTCGCCCGTCGCCGAGTCGCGAACCGTAAGCCGCCACCCCTCACTCCCCGGCAAACTCCCACCAGCAGCGCCCAAAGGCTCAATACGCACAACCGTAGAATTAACCGCCAGGACACCCCCCGCCTCCTCAAACTCGCCCTGCAGCGCCACCATCAACCCATGCGAATCGACAATCCCCGTCGTCGGACTCTCCAGAACACCCGCAGCAGCCCGAATAGCCGGCTCCTTCTCACCAGCCTCCCTCTCGTCCACCCACCGCGTCGGAACACCAAGCTGATCGCGACAAACACCATGCACGCGTTCCAATTCCTCGCGCTCAGCCCGATCCTGCGCAACGATCCACTTCCCCACATTCGCATGCGAAACACCGCGCGCAGCGCAAAACGCGTACATCTTCTCCTTGCCCTCGATACAAAGCCGAGTCTTCAGGGTTCCGGGCCCATAATACAGACCCGCATGAATGACCTCGCTATTGCGCGAGGAAGTCTCCGAGCCCACAATGGGATGGCGCTCGAGGAGTAACGTGCTGGAGCTGGAAGATGATTGCGCGAGGGCGCGCGCCGTCGCGAGGCCGACGACGCCGGCGCCTATGACCTATCGGTATGGTGAGTTGCGCACGTGGAAAGACGAAGATCGCATGACGATCGGCGCTTAATGTGGAGAATCGCGCCTGGACCGAAGACAAAGCATTAAGAAGAAAAGGGTACTCACAACATGAGTAAAATCCGCTCTCGCGGGCGCCGTGCTCGTAAATGTGCGGGCACACAATCGCGAGACATTTTGCCTCGGTAATACGCGCGCGAGCATCTTTTAGTCTAGAAAGGGGGGGTTTAGTTGGGGATAGATGTCGGCGCGGGAGCGAGTGTAGTCGAGTATGTACGGATTACATACGTCAGATTGGGAGGCGCATTAGGGACGGACTAGAGGAGAAACGGGGCCTCGGTCGAGCTCCGGGACCGGTCCGACGAAATGACCTCATATGGATGGGCCTCGCCGAACAGGGACCTGAGTGGACCCACCTGCGCGATCGGGCCACACGCATCCGCCGGCAGTCTCCATTTCGGACTGGGAATAGCTTCACGTGATGCATTTGAATGAATGTAGGGCATAAATAGGACACCAGGAAGTTCGTGCAGAACAAATACAAAAGGGGTATATTGAGGACTACTACTATGTAATTGAAGTACGTGCTAGGCCTATGCAGGTTCAACAAGCACGCGAAGGCAAACAGACTGGTGGCCATCACGAGTGGCTCGACCCTATGCTCCGGCCCCCCCAACCGTAAACTCCTGATACCATGGAACTTTTCCAGACTCCTCACAATCAAATCAACTCAGCTCAACTCAACTCAACGGAGCGAGACCGCCGGGAACAGTTTCCGGCTGGTCATGTTCATACGAAACTCGTAGATGCCATTCTCGGCTCCAATGTACCTATGATGACGGGTGACGGGTTAGCCAACATGTGAATTCTGCCGTAACGCCTCGATACCGCCTGAAATTATCTCGATGAGACTTACAATGTGCGACCGTCCTCGCTCCAGGTCAGACCCGCCGTGTCATCTGGGTGTTGATGATGTTCACGATGGCCCATACGACCATACACTCGACGAGTACCAAAAGAAGCATCGTCAGTCCAAAGGTCGTTGATAATGGGAATAGCGCGTCGGAGCCGGTTTATGTTCTGGCGGTTCACTTCAAAAGTACCCTCGTTGTTCGTCATGGAATACAACGCCTCCATGTCCGTCCAACCCGACCCGCTTCTTCCGGTTAATGGTCCCCACAAAGTACCGCTGTATCGCAGACCGGGGCCTTCGCCAGTCACCAAACGTTGTCGCGCCAGCACTTGGGTGATGGAGCTACTTCTCCGCGGAGTAGGGGCTCGTCTCTCTCGCTCTTGTTCCGAGGATGGCGCTTCGGCCGTTAAATTCTCACGGCTCCTTTCGCGCCGGGGCTGGTTACGGACATGATCATTGATCTGGTCGCGACTTTGATCACGATTCTGATCACGATTCTGGCTGTCAAGCACTCTTGACAGCGTCTCACGCTGGATAGGCGTCAAATTGCCCATTCTTTCAACAATTTCCCGGTGGCGGTCGCGGGGTGTCCTGGGCGGAAGACTTACCCGCTCGCTAAAGATGGATGATCTCCATCCCGCATTGCCCCGACCTACTTGAGAATCTTGCTGTTCCCTCTGTTCACGCTCCCGTCTTTCTCGACGGCTTCGTTCGCTTTGGATTGCCTGCAAAATAGAGATCTCCTCAGCGGTGAACGGCTGGTTGAATCTCGACACATCAGCATCCTCAGTGCCACCTGGCAACGAAGCGGACGGGCCCTGGGCGTTGGGTAAAGACGGTGAAGGGGTGGCATTTTGCTCGCTCCGGGGATCGAGGAGGCGGGGGTCGATGGTCGCGTTCCGATCGTTCAAGGAGACGTGTTGAAACTGATCAAAATCCTCTATGGAGATGATCTGACGTCTCGTAAAATTGCTACGGGCATCGGCGATACCAATTCGTCCGCGATGCTCGGTCCATGCTAGCATGTCGTAGGGGCCGGGGGAGAATGCCATATCGCGAACGGCTCCAGCGTCGTCTGGCGCTCGCGCTGAGTGGAAATACGTAATGAGGGGATCTTGGTCGGGGTTTGCGAAAGCAGCCACATTGTAGACATATATGTTACCATACTGCGTGCCAACAGCCAGAAACCTACCAGAAGGAGAGAAGCAAGCCGCAAAGCTACCTCGGCAGTCCGATTCGTCACGGGCTGACTGGTCACGGAGTCGTATTCGAGGGAGCGGCAACCAACCGAAAGAATTGCCTATCTTGCCTGGGAGGGAGCATCGGACATGGATGTAGAGATATGGATCGTCACAAATCGCAACCAAAAGGCTGCCGTCTGGTGAGACAACGCCACGATTTACACAGTCGGGCAGGTCTAGCTGGTCGACAGCTTGGCCGTTGTACAAGTTCACTACTGTCACTGTCTTGTCATTGTTGGCCAAGACGGCGACGGGATGGGTGTAGACGCTCCGTCGTGGGAAGTCGGAGGGTGGCTTGGGAGGCTGCCAGATAGTGATGCAGTTGACCCGCTGAAAGCCGAACTTGTGATTCGAGGCCGTCCACGTTTTGGTAGAACCGCTTATCTGCTCAACAAGGTTAATCATGTCGCGACGCAGGTCGCTCAGGGAGGGCTGAGCAGAATTGCGAGAGTCACCAGGCTGTGGAGAATCTCGGAGTTGGGTATCCTCGGAGCCAAACGAAAGGGGAGGAAACGAGGCGACGGTTTCACGGATGATGGCGAATTCGCCACTCTCACCGCCGCAGCAAATATAACCGCCACCAGCAACTAGACATCGGGGATGAAAGTCGATGACTTTGACGGTCTCAAACTCGTTAGTCTTTGTGTTGAGTCTCGTGATGTGGGTGTTGTGGAGGCCGGCAGGGAAATAGACTGCGCCGTCTCGGTCGGCGCTGAGAAGCGAACGAAGCTGCCAATGGCTAGAAAGGTGTCAATCCACATGAGTATCCAAGGAGAAACGGCGCCTGAGCAAAATTAATGCGCATGGATGGACGAGAGCGAGAACTGACATGGGCGAGATCTGGGTACGGTAATGCTTGCGGCCATCTTGGAGAAGCAAAGCATCCGTGGGCCGGAGGCTAGAACGATAGTAAAGAGATGCGTGTTAGTCAAAGTCGAACCTCGGACCATTGATGAGAACGGGGAGGCAGAGAGAGAGCACCCGATGGATGGGTCTTACCTAGCCTCATCACCGACGGCCATGGTGGCAGTGGCGAATCTCAGCAAGGGAACGATGTATCATCAAGTCGCATTGATGACGGGCGCAAGGCGTGCACAGAAAGAATATTGTACAACTGATACTAAACGGATTGTATGGGATGGATTAGAGGATCGGGAGGCGAGAAGTAATGGAAGGCAGTGAGTGAGCTGTATCGAAAGGGTGGATGGTTGTAAATGGTTTGGGATGGGTACGATAGGTTCAAGTTTGGTTTGGTTTGGGTTGGCTTGGTCTGGTCTGGTTTATTGTTCTTGCATTAAGTTCAATAAACGATGATGACGGATGAGTCGTAGGCAGGCAATACGTGTATACGGAAGGAACGAACGAAGTAACCGTGCCTCTCTCTTCTGTCGTAGTACGTAATCCGGAGATTCGTACCCAAAAGGTACCGTCGCCCATTAATGTTGTCTCTTCCCGCGCTACTGGTACCGGAGAAAGTACGCTACTCACTAGCCACATGTACAGAAGTGGGCAAATATGGATGTGGCTAACCGTTTTCGGTAGTACCTTGGCCATATCTACATGCTCGTACGGATTGGGCAGTCTTCATCTTTACCTATTTTCCGTCATACGGGTTACGGATTACGACTCTACGAAGGACGTCAACCGCTGACAATCTGGTTGGCAAGGTTAGTAGGTAGTAGGAGGTAGGATTGCATCACCTTAGCATACGGTAGATATGCTAACCTCAATGCCTACTGGTCAAGACTCTCCTCCGGTTGCTGTGTTGCAAGCAGTCAAGTCGAATCAACATTCGTGCTTCTCCGACGCCGCTACCTTCTTCTACTCGTTGTAGTATTACGAGTTAATTGTCAAGGTACCTAAGCACGATGCCGGTACCTAACTCCCAGTCGTACACGTGCAGTGTAGTTAAAGAGGCGCGGTCCTGAAGTGCATGCAGATGATATTCCGTTCAAGTCAACTGTCGTTTACGAGTAGGACTAACCCAAACAGACTACTTGAGTTACCTACCTATAGCGACCTAGTCGGCTTGAACATGAAAATTTTTAAAAACTCAAGTTGCAGGAGGCAATTCCTCGTTGAAAGCTTGCAAAATTGCTCAACAACACGGTACGGTAACTAACTCATTTCGCCATCATAACTTTTTTTTTTCGTGATTCAGGGATCTGAGAAGTCTTAGATCGTGTGGCCGGCAAGAGGTACCGTTACCTCCCCGGTAGGAGTTAACCCAAATTGGTTAGGTGGCTGAACTATGGCGGGCCGTGACAGCTGGGACAGACCGCTCAACGCTCATACGGAATACAAAGCAGCCGCCAGTCGTCAGTACCGAGGTACGGAGGTCTCTACGGATTTGTCCCTCCCGCATGATTCTCGAGGTCCGTACTATGAGCTGGAGTGTTCCCGTATCTTCCGTGTGTACCTCGGGTCAATGTACCTGCACCTTTACGGAACGCGCTAAGAGAACCCCCTGGCACTGAATTGGCCCACCACGAAGGCTTTGTACCTGTAGTTAAACAAACAGTCTCTGCCTACATAACCGGTCATAACGTCACCACAGCTGATTATCAGGTAATGATACCTCCGTCCAAGAATCTGTGCGACAGGTCCGTACGTACCTGTTTAACCGCGTGGTACCCGGCTTGGAATCCGGATCGCACAATCTTAGGTACCGAGTACCCGTGGCTTCGTCGTTGCCGCCGATTACTGTACGGATGACCGGCATTTGCTCGTACCGAGTACCTGCCCGCTTACGTACATAAGTAGCGGGTACTTACAGCTTTGGAACCCCGCATGACTGTGGAGACCTGCCTGCCCGCCTGCATTCGGTTCTGCCGCACGCGACCGCCTGTAAGAAGCTCTCAGAAACCTTCTACGTCTTGAAATTTTCTGCGCTACGTCGCAGTACTTGAGCAATTGTTTTCTCCCATCGGCCTGCCATCCACCTTCTCCAATCAACCATCCCTCTCTTCCTTCATCCCCTTCCACCAACACTTAATCGTCCCTGTATAATACCAACACCTGCGCTATTGTCCCTTCTCTTCTGTTGGTCATCTGGTAATACCACTACCTCATTGTCTTCGGCACATCTATAGCCACATTTCACACAATGTTGGCTTCGCGCTTGTCCAGAGCTGTGAGTCTCCCGCATCTCTCCCTGTCCATGTGAGCAGCTCGCATGTGCTTCCGTGTGCTCGGATGCCCATGTCCATGCCCATGCGACGCCTGCCGCTCTTGAGCTGCCTGCTCCGTGCATCTCCCGAGACTAATTCGCCTTTGCCAGCTTCCCCGAGCTTCTTCCACAGCTCCCCGATGGGCCGCTCCTCTCCGGAAGCCTCTCGGTGCCACCTTTGCCCGGTATGAGTCCACCGAGGGCAAGGTCCAGGGTGCCGTCATCGGTATCGATTTGGGTATGTTTTGAGTAGCAGATGATATTCCGGTATTGCTTGCGCGCCATCGAGCTGACCATCCATCACAGGTACCACCAACTCCGCCGTTGCCGTCATGGAGGGCAAGACTCCCAGAATTATCGAGAACTCCGAAGGTGAGATCAGCACAGCTCGTGCGATGTAATTGGCGCTAACCCGACTCCAGGTGCCCGCACCACTCCCTCAGTTGTTGCCTTCGCCCAGGATGGCGAGCGTCTAGTCGGTGTTGCTGCCAAGCGACAGGCTGTCGTCAACCCCGAGAACACCCTCTTCGCCACCAAGCGATTGATCGGCCGAAAGTTCACAGACGCCGAGGTCCAGAGAGACATCAAGGAGGTTCCTTACAAGATTGTTCAGCACAGCAACGGCGATGCCTGGGTAGAGGCTCGCGGCCAGAAGTACTCGCCTTCCCAGATCGGTGGCTTCGTCCTCAACAAGATGAAGGAGACCGCTGAAGCTTACCTGAGCAAGCCCGTTAAGAACGCCGTCGTTACTGTCCCTGCTTACTTCAACGACTCTCAGCGTCAGGCCACCAAGGATGCCGGTCAAATTGCTGGTCTGAACGTTCTCCGTGTCGTTAACGAGCCCACCGCTGCCGCTCTGGCCTACGGTCTCGACAAGGAGGGCGACCGTGTCGTCGCTGTCTACGATTTGGGTGGTGGTACTTTCGATATTTCCGTTCTCGAGATCCAGGCTGGTGTCTTCGAGGTCAAGTCTACCAACGGTGACACCCACTTGGGTGGTGAGGACTTCGATATCCGCCTAGTCCGCCACCTCGTTCAGCAGTTCAAGGCCGACTCCGGCATTGACCTCTCCAACGACCGCATGGCCATTCAGAGAATCCGTGAGGCCGCTGAGAAGGCCAAGATCGAGCTCTCTTCCTCCCTCCAGACCGACATCAGCTTGCCTTTCATCACTGCTGATGCCTCTGGCCCCAAGCACATCAACACCAAGCTCACTCGCTCTCAACTCGAGACCATGATGGAGCCTTTGATCACCAAGACTGTCGAGCCTGTTCGCAAGGCCCTCAAGGATGCCGGTCTCCAGGCTAAGGACATCCACGAGGTTATCCTCGTCGGTGGTATGACCCGTATGCCCAAGGTCTCTGAGTCGGTCAAGAGCATCTTCGGCCGTGACCCTGCTAAGTCTGTCAACCCTGACGAGGCTGTCGCCATGGGTGCTGCCATCCAGGGTGCTGTTCTCTCTGGTGAGGTCAAGGACTTGCTGCTCCTTGATGTCACTCCTCTGTCCCTCGGTATTGAGACCCTCGGTGGTGTTTTCACCCGCCTGATCAACCGCAACACCACTATCCCCACCAAGAAGTCCCAGGTCTTCTCTACCGCCGCTGATTTCCAGACTGCTGTCGAGATCAAGGTCTTCCAGGGTGAGCGTGAGTTGGTCAAGGACAACAAGCTCCTCGGTAACTTCCAGCTTGTCGGCATCCCCCCGGCCCACCGTGGTGTCCCCCAGATCGAGGTCACTTTCGACATCGACGCTGACTCCATTGTCCACGTCCACGCCAAGGACAAGAGCACCAACAAGGACCAGTCCATCACCATTGCCTCTGGCTCTGGTCTCTCTGAGTCCGAAATCGAGCAGATGGTCCAGGACTCTGAGAAGTACGCCGAGTCCGACAAGGAGCGCAAGAACGCCATTGAGGCTGCCAACCGTGCCGACGGTGTTATCAACGACACTGAGAAGGCCCTCAACGAGCACAAGGACAAGCTCGACAAGACCGAGGCCGACTCCATCCAGGAGAAGATCACCGCTCTCCGTGAGTTCGTCGCCAAGAACCAGTCCTCCGAGGGCACTGCTACTGCCGACGAGATCAAGGCCAAGACCGACGAGCTGCAGATGGCCAGCTTGAACCTCTTCGACAAGATGCACAAGGCCCGCGCTGAGGGTGGCGAGCAGTCCGGCTCAGCCTCCGAGGCCAAGCCTAACGAGGAGAAGAAGGAATAAGGGGTTTTTGCGGCAGAGCCGTTTTTTTCACTGTCTGTTTACAATACCATGAGCGGGGAAGTGTGACCACTTACCGTACTGTACATCAAAACTGTACTCATATTTGTGATTTGTTTGTTCCTCGATTCCCCTACGAGATTATGTTCATCTTGCGACATTGCGGCGGCAGGGGCGTTCTGAGATACAGGAAAAGAAATTTGGCCTACAGGTATGGGGGTGGGCCAAAAAACATTCATGGTGCTCTGTGATAGTGACTCACATGGGTCAAGTCTGCGCCATTTCGAGCGCGGTATATAGAGTGTTGTACCAAAAAAACAACGAACTTCTAATATAACATCGCCTCTCAAGGAAATTCTTTAACTTCAAGTTCTGTTTCTCTCTCCTAATCTGCAACAGGCATCAAAAGCCTACGTGATTTTCTGTTTACATGTCTATTTGAACTCCTGGTTTCACCTTACCGGCACTATAGAACTACACGACTCATTATGTGACTGGCACTGAGCCTTAAACTGCACTGCCCTGTTCTTGACATCCAACGGAATGCTAGGAGAAATCCACGTGGTCAGTTGATGATGCTCGAGACGGCCTCCAGGATGGGGCTCTGAGGGAGATAGAGACAAAGCCCGTAAACAACACATGGAAATACAGCGGTAAGTAATTATAAGTCAGCTAAGAAGCACTTACGACCAGGCATCTCAAGTGTTCTTATTCCACATCGCAGAAACTCTGGCTTAGAGCTCGTGTTTCTGGGTCCATGGCCTCGACGAGGGCTTTTAGATCTGTCGGACGCTCGGCGAGGGTGAGGAACACTACACAGACAGTGTTAGCTGTTTGTCGCCGATTTCAGACGCACGAATACACGAGGATTATGGTGAGGGTTGACAAGCGTTACGCTGGAGCTGGGATACGTACTTCCGCCTAGACATCAGGAGTTAGCACCACTGTCTTCTTGGAGGAAAGGGGGTTGCACATACCCTCCAAATGCCACGCAACATGGCAATGAAGCGCCCAGAGACCCGGGTTATCGGTCTTGAAGCGTATGACTACGTGGTTGAAAGCCGGAACTGTCACCGTGTCTCGCCGCATTGGGTTCTCGAAGTTCCAGGTTGTCGTTGTTGAGCCGTTGGCGCTGGTTGATGGTGTGCCGAAGAGGCCGGGGCCCCAACCTACGATTTGGAAGGTGTGGCCTGCTCGAGGGTTAGTTGGTTTGGGAATATGAGGGTGTCGCCATCTATGATGGGGATCGGGTGAGGTTGGGATGTTGCGTACCACTGTTCGTTCATGTCAGCGTATTCAGTACCATTGCCGTTATCCTGGAGGTGGATTGTGGAAGTTCATTTCAGGGTGAAGAGATGAGGAAGAATGACTGACTGCAAATGCCAAGGATGTTCCATAGCATCCCGAGAGTTGATGACGACCTGCGCGCCCGTCTCTGCCTCCGGGACGAGCAAGACCTGCTGGCTCAGTCCGAAACCCCAGCTATTATATGAGTTGGCCTCACTCGGGACGAATTGTTGCTCCATGGCCTTCCATAACGTAGCGTTATGGGTGAGAGGTGCGTATGCTGTCTAGGACACGACAAGTCAGCGAAGCTCTTATCCATGTTTTGCTTGAAACACTGAAGTCGACATACCTTATTAACAAAAATCCGATTAACATCCTGCGCCTGACGAAACGCATACTCGATATAATGCCTATTCAGCTCGGGGACCTCATACGCCGGGATCCTGCGCATAGGCTTGGGCAGATCAAACGGCATATCATCACAGCCCTCCCAGACATCTCCCCTGACGCCATTATTCTCGATGCCGTAGGGATTACTAACGTTTCCCATGACACCGATGGGCGTGGCGTCTACGGGTGTATCGTCGTATGACAGAATGCCCTTGACTTCGTACCCCCCGGCCTCAAGTCCGGCGCTTTTGTACGGGAGGTATGGTAGGAAACATGTTTGCGGAAGTGTTGCGCGGATGTAGTAGTTCCCAGCAGTCTGGTTGGCTGTGATTATCACGCTTGCCCGTTGGCCGATGTTGAGGTATACGCCGCGCGCGGGTATGGGTTCGGTCTCGATACCATCTAGTTCGACTATGGACATGGTATGGTTGTCGATGCTGAGCCAGTAGGCGAGGAATGAGGATGCGTTGATGAGACGGAGACGTACGCGCTGTCCCGTACGGATTTTGGTTGTGTAGAGTTGTCCGCCTGTGCATGATGTTTCTGAAGTCCATGAGGACCAGGGGATTTCTTTGGGGGATAAAGGGTATGTTGTTGATGTCACGGTGCAGTCGTAGGTGTTTTGTCCGTTGAGGAGGAGGTTGTCGGCGAGGGGCTCGACGCCTGATTCGAAGGTTGCCCATTTGG
Organism: Xylariaceae sp. X167; assembly: GCA_028637775.1. Lineage (NCBI taxonomy): Eukaryota > Fungi > Ascomycota > Sordariomycetes > Xylariales > Xylariaceae > Xylariaceae sp. X167. The sequence goes on from JAJFDK010000149.1 coordinate 22,219, forward strand.
ATGTTGAGTTTAGGTAGCTGGGAAGTAGCTGTTTTGTGGTCAGAGGAAGTTGTCAGGGTAAATCTATAAGACGTACAATGGATCCAGAAGTATGGTATACATCGCTAACGAATACTATCTTTTCGTCATCGTTCTCCGGGACCATCTCGTTAGGATCGTGGATAACCTGAATCTTGACATTAGCTGAACCCCTGAATTCGATTCGCGTGAAGATGGGTATAACGCACGATGGGTCCATACAGTCCATCACTATACTGGACTGATGAATGGGCATGCCACCACTGCAGATTTTCGAAGTCAGTAGGTATACCGTCGGCTTGAGGAGTTCTACAGAATCCTTTTATATGTCACAGTCGTCCATCACCAAGGAAAGAACTAGGTGATAACTCACAAAAGTGCCCCTCTGATGATCAACGCGAAACTCATACGTGAAGTCCCGACCCGGTGGGATGCCACATCCAGAAACCCCAGCGACACCATCCATCCACGTCGTGTTCCTCTGGTCGATGCCATGCCAGTGGATAGTGGTGCTCCAGTTCGACATGAGATTGTTAACATGTACTCGGACTTTAGACGACGATCTACAGTCAGTAAGCTCACCTCCAGCATTTCCTTGCCAGCTCCAGTGGGACTTCTTCGATTTGCAATATGGTACAGAAAGAGGAGAGCCAATGAACGGACCAAAACTCACTCAAATCACCATTATTCGCCTCAATCAGCGGACCCGGAGACTGTCCATTGACCAGTATCATCGGCTTCAAGAACCCATCAGGCGCCGCAAGCCCATGCGAGATATTAAAGACAAACTCGCGCGTCTGGGGTCGATCCGAAACGACAAATCCCGTATCAAGCGACAGTTCTTTCGAGTTGATGAGTCGTTCCGGCGCGACAACTTCAATGTCCGTGGGGATACCGTAGTAAGTGTTATCGTGTAATCGATTCGTCGCCGAAGCGTTCTCATCGCGCCTCCATCCCAGGCCTAGCTCAACCCCCAGGACCAGAGTGACGATGGTGAAGCAGACGAATGTCGTTACAAGTAGATGAAACGGTATCGTGCGTCGCGAGGAGCCGTTCACCGTGAAAACCAGCAAGCTGCTGGTGCACTTCCATGGTCTTTTATGCCATGAGTTGTCTCGCCCAGGGCTGAAGTCATGGGCATCCATCGTCATGAGTGGCGAGCTACCAGACAAGCGGCGGTCCCCCATGGCTATAGAGGTTAGTTGAGAATGCAAAGTTGAATGAGAACGAGGAGATCTGAAAATCGCGGTATGATGGCAAGGGAGGATGTTTTCCGCGGCTAGATATGCCATGTCGCAATAGAACAGGCCAAAGTGAGACATTATTTTGAGAAGGTCAATAATTAGGGAGGCATTGGTATAGTCAACGTTATCTTCAGCTACCTATCTTCATGGCAAAGTCCTGTGTGAATTACCAACTGTTTACCCAGTTGCTTAGATTCAACGAGCAGTACCTAATTTTTACATCACCGTCCAAAACCAAACCATCCCCTCTTCTTGGGTTCAGCAGCTGGCGTGTCTTCTTCCTTGATGTTGGCTGAGGCAGCTTGTGGTGCGCCAGGGTAGTCGATGTAGTTCCAAGCCACATCGAAAAAGAGCGGCTTGACTGGAATCGGTTGGATACGAGGGGGGTAATCAACCAGGTTCGTCAAATCTACGCCTTCCACCGGATATTCTCGTAGTCTGTCTACCAAGGGAACCTTGGTCTGCGAAGCCATCTCCTTCGCTTTCTTCCTGAGGTTGTCGATCTCCACCATAGCACGGCATCTCTGAAGCTCGCCTTTCAGGAGGTTGCTGAGGAACTGAATGTCTGTCTGGCGGATCTCAATGCTTAGGATAGGAGACTCCGACACGGATGCGCCATGCTGAGAGAAAAAGCCAACAGACTTCAGGCACTGCTCGTATGCATGCTGCACGAGAGCCAGTGCGTTGGGCGACTGATCAGTCAATAGATACGATCGGGCAATGGATAAACATCTAGACACATCGTATTAGCCTCATATAACAAAATTCTGATGGAAGAACATACCTTAGGGCATGGAAGTAACTGGCAGTGGCATCGAGTTGGCGAACCAGCTCTTCGTCGGCGGCCACACCAGGAAGTTCCTTGATGGAATCAAGACTTTGTAAAGTGGCATCATAGAGCACGACTTTCTCTTTGAGCCGGGCAATTTTCCTTCCTGGAGGTTCGATTCTCGGCTTTTTCTGAGACGATGCGTCCTTCTTCGACTTCCGCGTGGTGTTTGGGGCAGAATCAAGGACAGCACCATCATGCTCACCACTCAGCACTCGATTGCGACCAATTCGCCAACTAATCATCTGGTAGTTGACAGCTGTGCGAGTGACTTGAAGAGCTTGAATACGACTATCACCCTGCGACACTCCTTCCTCCTTTAGCTCGTCGATGGCATGCTTCGTGGCATCGGCCGCGTCCTGGCTGGCTATCAGAACTTCGTCGTACGCTGCAGCCATTTCCCTGGGGAGAGCGCCGGGAGATGCCAACTTCTCAGCCAATTGAGTCGTGGCCGACTCAGTGGAGGCGATAGCAAGGGCAATAGATGCATCCTCAATTTTGACCTCGCGCGACCTCCAGGTAATAGCCTGGGGCGCGTTTGGTGTGTCGACCGGACCTTTCTCTGTGTCTGAGTCGGCCTGCTTCAATAGGCTGGGTGCTACCTTGTCAATTAGAGTAACGAGGGCTTCGTCGGAGGACGGGAACGCATTTCGAGCGATTGTGGATATAGCCATGGTCCGTGGGACTTTGGTCTGGTATGCCGCATAACGGATCGAAGGATCAATCGTTTCCGACAAGAGGTCCTTTAGCAAGTCGCCCCCTATGGACGTCATCAGAGCACTGTAAATCATGCGCGCGATCGCATAGTTCTTCGTGCATTGCTCCCAGTTCTGGCTTTCGAAATCAGCGGCACCTCTCAACATGGCCGCATAGGCGCGAGCTTCCAGAAGATCGACATCTGTGGCGGAGGTGACGGACGTGTCGGATAGAATCTGAACAAGGTGTTGCGCGGCGCGCGCTCCTTTGTCGAGCCGAGAAATAATGTGCGACCGGGTGCGGCCGGTGATACCTTTCGCGTCGGTCGAGTGAGCAGCCTTCAGGCGCATGGCATGTGCCCAAGCCCTTTCGGCTGTAAGCAAGACAAGACGAAGGTAGCTAAGTGGCGATGTTAGCGGTGATAGAACAAATAGGTGCATCCATGGCACAGGGTGTTGGGGCGGCTGTACTCATGACTCTGCGCGATCTGCTCGGCGGTGACGAGACTCTTCTTGGTGAAGTTGGATCTATTCTTGGCAACAAGGTCCAGCTTCTTGCGCAGATTGTGTAGCTTCTTTACCAGAAGCCTGTGGTAGGTAGTGTGGCCTCCATAGAGGAGCGCCTGGTCGCGGGTCGAGACGACGAAATTAGTGATGTCCATGGTGAGGTGGATGGACTGCCGTTCGTGAGTATTAAGTGGTCGTGAGTGATTCCGTATAATTCGATGTCTTTTTGTATGCAGCCGGTTGGAACAGATATTCAGAAAGCGTTGACGCGTCGCGGTCGTGCTGTCCTCGTTGCTATTGCTGTCGTTGCCGACGACGTTGTTCGCCGAGGACCGTGGTTCTAGTACGGAACGACAATAGTTGTGAAGCTGAAAGCTGTTGGTATAAAGTGGAAGAACAGCCAGTGGGGTTGAACCGGCCAGTGTGACTGCGGCAGTACAAGGTACCTCTCTACGGATTACGATCACGGGCAGTCGTTCGGAACTCTCCCGTGCGCGTTGCAGTCTCCCGTAAGTAGGTATCTGTGGCGTTGTTCTGTGGCTGCTAACCTGGCACCATGGCTGGTGAAGCATCCATCGTCATACCAACGCGCAGTGCTAGGAATGCACTTAGCTTATCCCACCCAAGCTTCTGATTGGCTCAAGTGGTACTTAACGTACTCAGTACCTCATGTTGTCGCTAAATTCTGCTCAACGTTAGGTACACGGTACGCATGTCAAATCGCATGATGCGACGGAAGGAAAGCAGGCAGAAAAAACCAAGAGCGGATTCTTTGCCCCCGGCCGGAGGGGCCTTTAACTTGTAGAGCTCCTGCGATGCTCCGGGTTTTGTTGACTTAACCCACGCAAACAATCTAGCTAGGTGTTCCCGTCATGCTGGTCCAACGCCGGCTTCTCTTTGTCATTTTTTCGCCGTGACAAACTTGACAAATCCCAAAAGCCGCCAATCACCTCCAGTGCTTCCTCCTACGATGTTACTCTGAGAGACCCTTATCCAGCTTATAAGATCCTCCTCCATCTCGTCCTGGTCACCTGCTTTCTCCCTCCGCCCGGGATCAAGCTGTCACACGCCGTGCCCAATGCTGGAGAAGACAGCCGCATGCTTGGAACCATGCGGCCTTCGTGTTCTCCCGTCCCAAAGCAAGGTCTTGCGCTCCACGAGACAGCTGCACACGGCCTTCTGGCAACATGGCGCCGCCGACATTGAGCTCACCAAGACCTGGCAGGCTCTGATGCACGGCACGCTGGATCCTGCCCCCACGTCGTCTGATCAGGCAAAGGTCTCGTCGCTGAACGCCTCTGCCTTTATCCTCGAGTTCTTATATCCAACTGGCGCAGTTGCTCTGATGCGCCGTCTCTCCCCTATCTCTCCAAGCGGCTCTTATCGTCTTCGACTTCGGACGCGAGCGTCGCACGTCAGTCCTCGTCTGTATAATTCCTCCATACCTCGCACACAGATCGACTCGTCGTCCCCGACCGGCCCAGTTGCAGGCGACTCTGCAGAGGGAGAGAATGGAACGATACGTGCTGACCAAGATAATGCCTCGCCCTTGTCCATTGGGCAGGATGGCTTGGAAAGCGAAAGTTCTAGCGCGGCTTCTAACCGCCGCCATGTTGAGGCCATCACGCGTATCCTAGAAACGGAAGACGCCTCCGAAGCCATGTTGTTGTGGCACCATTACAAAAACTTGGACGAAGAAAGCCAAAGTGCATTTTCTCGGCCCGTCCTCAGAGTCCTCTCCAGAACTAGCCGGGTTTCCGACTCTTGGAAAATATCCGAGCTTTTCCACAAGCTAGATATGGCCACCCTGGACGGTGATGCGTTTTATGCCGGCGTTGCAGCTGAGGTCAACCTCCAGAACTACCCCACGGCTCTGCTAATTTTCGAGAAGGGGCTACAATCTACGAGCATAGACGATGCCTTACTGGTCAACAGCTTGGATATGCTACTCGCGGCCGCTTTCAAGTCTTCTTCGAACGATTACATGGAGAGGATCTGGAAGCTCTATCCGAAGATGGCTGCTCGCTGGGATTTCGACAGTATCACAACTGATCTGAAGCGCATGGCGTCAGTTCCGGGCATTGCCGAGAGAGCCAAGAGTTTTCCCGAGTATATGATTGCGCGTCTAAGCGACCCTTCCAGCGATGAAGCCGACGCTCAAGCACTTGGAGTCTTGCAGAAGATACTAGTAAGGAAGGCGGTCCTTTCTTGTGCAAATTCACAAGTGCTCCCTTTACTGCTCCTTACGAAAGATCCACGCGCGTTCGAGGAATATATGTTGTTTACGGGCAAGCAGGGTAGAGTAGGCGTCACGACAGAAGTGTACTCCATTTACCGGGAGTTGCCCGATGTCATACCCGGGAATGCCATTCTGCATTGTGTTTTCAATGCTTACAAGGGCATGAACGCCCCCTCATCTAAAATCCTCGCCGGCATCGACCTTCTCTGGGCAGACTGGCACAAGTTCCACGGTGTTCCCTCACGGCGGGCCTATCAGAGACATCTAGGATTTCATGCAGCTCGAGGTCGCAAGGAGCGCGTGTATGCCTTATGGGCTGAATACGTAGAGCGTTTTATCGACGACCCCACCGTGGCCGTTTTTGACCCGCTCGAGGCCAGCGACACTTTTTCCCATTTGCTCCAGGTGCATGCGGTCAACGGTGAGCCAGAGGAAGCTCAGCGGATTTTTGATGGCATGGTGGCCCAGTTCAAAGTTCAGCCTTCCCTATACGCCTGGAACATCCTTCTGAATGCGTTCGTGAAGGCAGACGACTACGAGGGAGCGATCGCGACTTTTGATAGGCTATGCGAAGCTGTTGAACCCGACATTTACAGCTATGGTACCTTGATGCAGATGGTCGGCATGAGAGGTGACTTGGGCTTTACTGTCGAGCTCTACCGCCGCGCACGTAGCGCCGGCCTCCCGGCCAATGAAGCGATGCTCAGCAGTCTTGTTGACGCATACTGTCAGAATGACCATCATAAGGAAGCTGAAGATGTGTGTAGCCGTGCTGCTGCCAAAGAGATTATTGCGACACGCATGTGGAACAAACTCCTCTACTACCACGCCCTCCGTCGGGATCTTGCCAGTATGAACAGGATTCTGAACATCATGGCTGACAAGGGCATCCCTTACAATCAGTTCACATACCAGCAGTTGCTGCTTGGCCTTACTCTGTGTCAGCAGTCGCATCATGCACTCCAACTCCTTACCGTTGCCGTGAAAGAGGGCGTGTTCGAAGTGACACCCGCCCATTTCAACATTGTCATGGGCGGTCTTCTTCGGACTGGGGAACCGTCCCTGATTAAGAGCCTCTGCTTGTTGATGGAAGAGCACGGGGTCTCCATTACAGAAGACATCATGTTCCGTCTCAGTCAAGCCCTCATACAATGGAGAGAGTTGCCAGCGCATCAGCGGAAGAAGCGCAAGAAGAGGGAATGGATTGGTGACGCGCTGCGTACTTTCTTCCAAATTTATGGCTATGGTGCAGGGTTGAAAGTTGGCGTCCAACCACCCGCGCGTCCGAAGCCGGTGCGGCCAAAAGAACTATTGCGATCCGGCCGCGAAGTACACCAATTTGGTACGATGTCGTACATTTTTGCTCAGCTGAACGACGGCGTGCGCGTGCAGGAAATCGTAGATTTATACCGGTATGTTTTCCAGGGTTCGCCCGGTGAAGACGACATATTGCCTCTATCGCTCCTGAACGCAGTAATGCTCCAAGCTCTTCAGGACAGACATTACCCTCGTGTGAAGTCATCCTGGACACTCCTTTTCGAGAACGCCAAGACGGCAGCACGGTCAATGGATTACAATCCCAACGTACCTCACAGCAACAAAATCTCGCCCAGGTTCCGTTATGCGCTGTCTGGCGGTCTTCGCGTGATACAGGAAGTCCTGTTCCGGGAAGGCGATGCCTTCGGGCTTCAACAACTGATCAGAGATGTAAACGCGGCGGGTTTCGAGGTGGACAGTAAGAACTGGAACTACCATCTTCAGCTTCTCGTGCAATTGAAAGAGTACAAGCCGGCGTTCACATTGTGCGAGAAGATACTCATGCCCAACTGGACGGGTTGGTTTGCAGTTCGTGCGAAGGAGGCTATGCGCACCTCATTGCCTCTAGACGTCCGTAGAAAAGGATTGTCTCCGCGCCATCTTCGACCAACCGCGACAACACTATATTGGTTTGCTCAAGCTTACCTTGAACTTGACCGAATGACTCCCCTGTCTACTGAAGCAGCCACTATGCTCAAGGAGATTGAAAGGGATTGCACTCAAGTGATCAGAGCTATCAAGACCATGATCCGCGTACATTCCGACTTGGAAGCATCTATCCTTGGCTCGTCCGGGTTTACGGATACCGTCGAGGTCGGCGCATCACGGGAGGAGGAACCCAATGCGGGCGCGGAAGTAAAGGTCGCCCCACAGGCCGAGACCGAAATCGAGGCCGGTGATGAGGAAACGACAGACACAATTGATGAAGGCATATCAGGGGCGGAGGGTCTCGAAACAGACGCGGAAGCGGAGGTCGAGGAGAAAACCGAAACCGCCATCGGTGGTGAATCGAAGCAAGAGAACTAAAGCGCAATTGAAGGCGTATGAGCTGGGAGGCAGCTCTCAATGGCGTAGGTAGTTCGTATTCTGTATATCTAAAGTGTAACAATGGAGACTATTAATGTATGTATGCCTGCTGTTGGAAGACTCCAGACATGGAACTGTGTACCTATGTTGAAGATTCTCTTTGATACACCCCTTTGCGCCAGCATGGAAGGGAACGAAGCCCAGTTGAATGCCATATTCATTTATCAAGTGTTGTTCTCAACAATCGACGTAGTTGTCATTAGCGCAATATCCGAACCCACAAGAACCCCCACAGAAACGGCCACCTAACTGCTCCAAAAAGGTACGATCACACCCTGAACCGTACCTGATCGTAGATCGATTTCACCCAGTCTTTGACGGACTCACCAGTTCCTCGACGGACTCTTACCTACGGGAGTTTTCCACGTGCTTTTCTGCCCGGCTTCCATTCTCCAAACTAGCGTCAAACCGGACTTCCCGCTCTATCTCTCTCTGACTCGCACGTCACCGTTTCATCGTCTTTCCCAAACGGTTTCATCTTTGCCCCAAACACAGAACGTGACGAGAGTTTCACGATGGCCTCGGAGTTAGGAATGGTTTCGAACGGTAGGAATGAGACGGGTCTGCCGTTCCCGCGGCCGGATGGGTTGCCCGATGGTTTTTCGATGAGTCGGTGTACGCCGGAGGATTTGAGGGGGATGGTTGAAGTCTGGTGAGTGGTTCTGTCTGTTGCTCGGTCTACGAGTCGTAATAGGGAAGAGGAATAAAGTCGGCGTCGGTTGGGGAGTTGCTTGTATGATATGAAGCTTACCAGACCGTAGTGAGTCGTAACATCATCCCGTGCCCAACATCATGAGCATCCGGGTACACGGCAATATCATGAATACTCATTAAGAACCAGACATGGACGCCTTCTCAACCTCAGACTACGTCTACTGGTGGGGTCCAGCCGCCGAGATGTGGTCATTCCAAGAAGCGCGTCTCCGCCGACGCTTCGCGGAACCCCGGACACACTTATTCAAAGTCGTCGATGACTCGAATGGGACCGTAGTCGCGTTCGCGAAATGGGATGCCCCACCACATATGACGAGTTTGGACGAGGGTTATGTGCTGTACGATGAGGCGGGAAACCCTATCAAAGCCGGGGAAAGCGAGGGGGATGAGAATGTGAAGACGGACGCGAAGAGGTATACACAGGAACTCCCCGCAAGCTGCAACATCGCGCTCTTCGAGGACTTCCTTAATGGTCTTTTGGGCATGGAGAAGAAGTACAATGCGAGTGAGAAACTGGGTATGTGTCATATATTTCCTCTACCCCTTTTCTTATCCCGCAATAACCCCTGAAATCGCAGCTGACACGCGCATTCTAGTCCTTTCACATCTGTGTACCCGACACAGTTACCATGGTCGCGGTCTCGGCACGGCGCTATTGCGTAGTGTGCTGGACGTCGCGGATAAGGAGGGTATTTCGTCGTACTTGGAAGCCTCGCGCATAGGGGCATCGTTGTATCGGAGACTGGGCTGTGAGTGACCTCCTTTGCACCAATCTATGATAGGATCCTCGAGTCGTGCTTGAAATATTCCGTAGCAACTGCTAATGCCATACGTTTCAGTCGTCGATGTTGATACCATCGAACTCACACACGATGTGCCCGGGTACAGTAGCCCGGTTACGATATAGTAAGTGTCATGTTTCATATTCACTTCCCATGTAAGCAAGTCATCACAGCGGCCACTAATTCGTGACATCGAATAGTACCATGATAAGGGAGCCGCAGCAGAGTCACTAGCAGTCGTTCTATTAAGATGTCAAAATATAAATGTGACCTGGAATATGCAGGCGACAGTCTCGATCCCCAAAGCCGGGACAGTAGGGCGAGATCAACTACTCGTATAGTTTCCCAGACGATATCAACTGGGGCTCTTAAACAAGCACGAGCGCGTGATGTTATGCCGTGCCACGCAAGATACAACCGTGATAGTACTTGATGTCAGCTCATCCAGCTGGGATCATGCTGCATGAAGTCCATAAAGTAGGTCTCGTAGTGCTCACGTCAAAGCTCCCGATCCGGAAGTATACGTGAAGCTGAGACCAGAGGCGCAAAGTGAAGCGCCTCCCGGGTTTGAAATATGCCACCAGGTGAGACTTTCACCGAGATTTGGCTGCCAAAATCGGCCACGGGGATCTTGGCTGGTACAACAGAGAAAGGGCGCTCGCGGGACGGTCATGGATCACAACGCTAGTGAACGCCCACGCCCAGTTTGCGCGAGATGATATCAGCAACATCTCCCCTATCTCCTCAAATCCTGTACAAGTATGTCGGCGATGACGATATCCAACCTGCCAATCCGGAAAGGCGATCTTTATTGCAACTGCCATTGGTATCCGATCCAATCGGCCGCATGGAGGCCGCAGCATGCTTCCTCGTAAGGCGAACGCTGTCTCTGAACGCGCGCCCAGAGAGGGCCAGACCGACGCGGGCGATCTGGCCGTCCTGCACGCCTACGGTTTCGAATTGGGAAGATAACGAGGACATACGGATTACTCCGTACAGTCGGACCTGACAGTATAGTGCAGCGAATACAAGCGTTAAATGTATCGTAAATGGAGAGCCAGGGGCTTGACGTGCCATTCCATTCCATTCATGGTAGGCCCCACGAGGCAAGCCCTTCGGAGCACCGCTCGGAAAATTAATACGCCATTGAAGATGCCGTGCCTGTGGAACATGGACGTTCGGGACCTACCAGAATAACGGCTTGGTCGACCTATAAAACATGTGAGTTATGGGACTCTTAATGAATGAAGGAAGATCCGCATAGTCAGACTTCTACATACACTCCCAGGCGCCCGTTGTTTAGACGTGGGAATCGGCCGTCATGAGACAAGGCATCGTGGTGATTTCGCAAAATGATTATCGGGATCGTCACCCTTTATTCACCTATGAAACTGCGTCACGGAGGGGAGGCTGCAGTGTCAGTTCCGAGTAATGCCGCAAGAAAACAAACCGGCAATCGCTTATACGCCTCACTCCTGAAGACGGGAGTAAGTAGTGGCTCGCATGTGAGTCCTATGAGCCTGGATAGAATTGAAACGATAGTGCATTATCGAGAAGAGGTTCCGTGTAAAAGTTGGTCTCACTGACCTCATTTGCTCCCTGATGAGTTGCGAGGTGCGACTCGCATTGTCACGACACTCTGCGCCTGAAACGCCATATTGGTGAAAATTGGTACCGAATAGGCGACGAGTTCTGCCCAAAGTCCCGCCAACGAAAGAGCAATTTCGTATGTTTCCTATTTTTGGGTGTCCATATATGTAATGTATGCACATACACACAGACAGAGTGAGGCTCGCCCTGCCGGTTGTCGTACGAAACATGGGAGCGAAGCCCAATGTTTGATTGTTACGACCTCGTGCATGCGATTTGAAGGAAGATGGACCAGTATGTGTGACAATCAGGAATCGGGTTGTTCCAGGCATTCACAATTGCTCTGTAGACAGCCATCTCCATTGGATTGTTCGCTGAGGAGTTGAGACGGAACCCAGCTGGTCATACCGTTGACTTCAGCCCTTTCATCTGCCGGACGTGATGCTGTGTCGCTTACGATGGTAGACATGTGAGTAATCCGTAACTGAGGCGTGAATCACCGGGTCTGCAGAGCTTTGCGACGTCAATTCGATGTGACGTGACGGACTTCATGTACCCCGGGTGCATGCAGGTCTCAATGTGGCGGTGATTCCGAGGGTTCAGGAGTTACGTGATAGGAGTAGCAGGAAAGTCATGGCCTGGTGTATTCCGTGACTGTTGCTGTCACCAGTTACAGCAGTGAGCTGGTGGTTTGTATGACGCCGGCAGTAATGGGATACGCTCGTCCTTTTGCGAAACGACTTGGCTTGTGTGGCTTGAGCCATGCAAGGCAGGGAGCAGCACGGAGGGCGACCGACTTCTTGCAGTCTCACGAAGGGCTTGTTGCACCGGTTGTGAAGTCGTAGTCACCGTAATCACCGTGAGGGAACCTGCTCAATGCTCAAGCAACGGATTGACCCCTGATCAAGAGCAGAGCACTTACCACGAAATACAAGCAGACAATGACAGCCCTAACCAGGAAGTCGATCTGACCTGACGTGTGATTCAAAACAGCTTCAGACTCCAGTTCCCCTGGCGCAATGCTACCTGCCTGACAGAGGCAAGCCACTCACGTTAATAAGCGATCAAGCGAAGCATCAAACAACGCCCCCTTACCTTTACCGTGGACTCGGAACCCGGGAAATTGGAGTACATGCAAGCTTGGGGCCTGCAAACACGGGACAACTGTGAGCACTCGCATTTCTGCCCAGATGACCAATGCTCGGGCCATGGCAAGCCTCCAGCGATTACGCGATCGTAACCCTCGTAGCTTAGAAGTACGAATAGAATAAGGTGCTTGTGAGGCGGACGACCTCTCACCCTCTGCAGTAGGCACGCAGGTAGCAGGTGGCATGTAGCAGTAGTTCAGTTCGTGACTTGGCAGCCTCAGGTTGGTGGAAGTCTGAACCCCCGGCCCCATCCATAGTCTTAATATCCAGAAAACAAGGCACGCAACGATAGAAGAAAGCACTGCATGTCTGTGTTTATCCTCAGGCCACTCACCTCTCGCTGATTAGCAAGTAAGGGTGAGGAGCGGGCAGATGATCGGAGATGACGTGCCGAATCATTGCTGCCGGACTACAACGCCGGCTCAAGACGTGCTGTGAAAGAACAGGACATGGTGTGGTGTAAGGTGTCATGTAAATGGGAGACTGTTGGCGTTCTCGCCACGACGATCGGGACCAACAGGCGTGCGTGTGCGCTACGACTGGCTGGGTTTGACGAGACGGTTGAATAATCAGCCAGTAGCATGAGAGCATCATGCTTGGAGTCTGCGAGAGCGAGAGAGAGCCTGTGGGAGTCTGGTGTGAGTCTGTGGGGGATTTATCAAGATGAAACAAAGGGTCATTATTCATGTATTCGATCTGCGAGAGACGGCGAAGGACTGCCTCGACTGCGACCCTGCACAGCATTTACATCCCTGCACTGCTACCCCTCAAGGTTAGCGCTAGGCAATTAACAAGACTCGCTAGCTGAGCTATTTACTCGGTACCTGGTCGTGTTTCTAGCGCCATGTAGGCTCTGTAGCGACGTTAATGCACTGTACCACGTACCGACGCAGCGTTCAGTTGTTTCCGCGATGGCTAGCTCGATCAGGCAAATCTGTACAGACATTGTGAGGTTCATACCGGGCCCACCCCGTAAAGGATGCCTATCGGAGCTGATCGGATTGCGCTTGGGCATAAAACCGCCTATAACTTGAAAACATCCGCATTAACCGGAAGGGGTAACTGCAGGACCCCTACCTCCGTTCACACCACTCCAATGGATGGATGCTTCTGTTTTTAGCTGTGTACCTATTCCGTGTCCTCGTCAGTCCTGGCGAGTGTGTATCGTATTTCAGATTCTCAGGTTCTCAACACATCGCCATACCTATTCCAACGGTGTTCTGCCCTTTCCCCATATCGATCTTCGCATTCCAGGCGTCGGAACCGTAGGAATAGGTAGCACAAGAACACTGCAGAGAACATTCTCGCGACCCAAGTGTCAAGACAATGGTCCAGATGGACGCGACGGACCCGTGGCTGGGAAACTCGTAACGTTAGATTTGTGCCACATTCTGAACCTGCGGCTCTCAATACGGCAGTTGCAGCGCCGATCCCTTGACGCGATCCTCCCTTAAACAGGTACGGATAACCGATTTTACAATCCGTCAGCTCCTTATTTGCATATCTCCTTCTACCTAACCAGAAGCCGCCCCTCGTCTGTTCTGTACGGCCGTGATCACGGTCCAGTCCAGGCTCGCTGCCCAAAGAACGGGAGTTGCTGTCCCAATGCGCTCTCCAGTGCCCGATGAACCCCCTAGAAACACCACCGTGTAGAGATAGTAGAGTCATCCTCGATTCTGGCGAACAGACAGACGATGCAAAAGGACGTCTAACTAATCCGTAAGCTGTAAATGACTTCGATACAGCAATATCATGGCGTCTTGGCCTGCTCGGGACTTTTAGTCGACGTTCGTACTGTCAAGGTACCCCCTCCATGGTGCAGTTCCGCAGTGCCGTACGAAGTAGTCAACCAACCTCACAGCTCTTAGCCAATTCCTTTCGGGGACAATTGGAGTTTAGTTTGCTGACAGCCTGGGTATAAAACGTAAGATTCTCTCGATTCTCTCCCTGGAAACCCGTTACTAGCTACCTACGTGCCGTTTCGAAACACAGTCCGTTGAAACGTGAACCCAAGTCGGCAGTTCTGGATCCTCGATGTGAGTGAGGGTCCACACAGCCATTTACCGAGTGTTGACCTTCTACTCAAGCGTGCTGTTCCATCAAAATACCTACACTGGACTCCATCCTGCCAACACGTATATATAGACGACAACATGGTGTAATAAGTACGTGTCCAAAGTTCACTACAGGTTTCCTACCCCGTGTTATACCGCGGAATACGGATTAGGAAGGGTGGTATTATCTAATCCGTAATAGTGGTTGGTGGGGCCGTGTGGCTGGAGAGGGTCCCCCCTCGAGGGTCGTACAGTGCAGTGGTTTTCGTACTGCGCACGAGTACCTGCTCGTACACCGGACCTACCTGCAGCCATGAGTTGGTAGGCTATCCGTCAGGTAGGGACGGATTGCAGACAGCATTGGAAGTCGTCTTTCTGGCAAAGTTAGGTGGCAGGTATCCGTAGAGTGATTCTACAGCATAAGTGACTTTTCTCCCATAAGTGACTCGGCGCTATAACTGTAGCTATAACGGACAACTCCATAGTGCGATATCTACGCTATAGGCGGTACGGAATACGGAATACATGTCGTGCCCTCCTCTCGGTGACCCCCCTTTCTCCTTCGTGGGACGCATACCTAACACACCTCTTCTTACACTTACCTATTAATTATCTCGAAGTCGAGTGACTCAACTGAATGGCCCTTTGAACCCTATCCCGACGCAGAACCCGTGACAAATGGCCTCATTTCTCCGATGGGAATAATACGTCCACACAGTCCTTTTTGTCGGTCCAGCTCCCTCCAGCATCGCTCCCGTCGTCCCTGTCCCCGTCCCCGTCCCTGTGAAGTACATAGGCTGTAGTATCTACGCATTAGCTTAGTCGAGTCGAGTCAAGCCGGGCCAAGTCCCAAGTCCAAGTCCCCCAGGTCGCTCCCAGTTCGAGCCAATTTTTTTTAGAGCAGTCACTTGTAACCAGTCGTTCGTTTGGTTCCTTCGCCCGTCCAAGTTGCGTTGCCTTTCCGCCTCTTCGACTCGACCTCAACTCGAACAACCCCATTAAGCCTCGCACCCTCGCCATCCCAATCCCGCCCGACACCGACGCCATTCGAGTCGCCTTGTCCGTTGCTACCGCTGCTCCCCCCTCTTAACCGCCGTCCCCGCCTCTCCGGTTTCCGCCATCAGCAAGGGCGCTGGGATAGTGCCGTAGCAGACACGGCCATCATCTCCGAATTCGAATCCTGCTGATCGACCCCCGTTGCTCACCCAACTCCACGCCGCATATCGTCTTTTTTCTTGTCCGTCAGCACACCACCGGGCTGTCATTCCATCTTCCGAGTCAGCCTCCACATCTTTGGTCTTCGTCATCTCCGATCCATCCCTTTCTTATATCTCCCGACGGGCCAGACTCGGCGGACGCTCACGTCTTGTCCGCCATTCATGCTTATTTTGTCTACGAAAGCCGCATATCGACAGTGCACTCCTGAAGCTTAGGACCTTGATCGGCCCGCTCCGTGGTCGAGTTTTCCCTTGATCCGAATCAATTGGCTACAGCTTTTGGTTATTCAACCGAGGAAACCCTCAAGCAGAAGCCATGGACGAGTACATGGATGGCACCCTCAACGAGGACGACATCTTCCCCTGCAGAGGATGCGGTGAGGTAAGGAGGAGATCACTATATACTCGCGATTACTCCATCGCTGTAAGCAAAGGGAGCCTCCATGCTAACATATCCCGCCTAGATATTGGAAGAGGGCAAAGCCTTTGAACTGGGTAAGTATCGGGCACACCGCCCCGAAACATTGACGTGCTATCTTGATCTTGGCTATCTAATACGTTCCTTGTAGCTGGAAACCGATGGCATCTCGATTGCTTCCGCTGTAATACTTGCGGCACTTTGCTCGACTCGGATGCCAACCTCCTTCTCCTCGGCGACAATTCTCTGATATGCAACAACTGCACCTACAGCTGCAGCGCGTGCGGTGACAAGATCGAAGACCTTGCAATCCTGACGGGAGAACAAGCCTACTGCGCCGCGTGCTTTCGATGCCGGAATTGCAAGAGAAAGATAGAGAATTTACGCTATGCCAAGACATCCCAGGGTATTTTCTGCATGAGTTGCCATGAATCTCTCATGGCACGACGCAGGAAAAAGGCGAAGGCGGCCCAGGCAAAATCACGCGAAAAGGATGGATCGTCTGTTGTCGATAAATCGTTACCAGCCCTTCCTCCTAACGCCATACCACCCAACGCCTTTTCCAACGATCGAGTTGATCCAGAAGATCCGCCGCCGGCCGAGCTTCCCACAGAACCCTCACCGCCGCCACGAGCGTCGTATCCGCGCCCTGAGTTGGATTCGCGAAACAGCCCGAAGCCCGCCCGGTCTCCCGAACGTCCATCGGACAACGTTGGCTCGCCTATGTCTATGTCTTCGCACAACTATCGACCCCACCGTAGTTCGACCCTGGTCTCGGGTGACGTCTCGATTGATGATCAGAGCTTCTTCATCCCCGTCGCACTAGACCCGAGCCCGCTCCCTGCTTCGACTCCACGATCATCATCAGACCCGCAGCTGGATGCGAACAAGAAACTCAAGGAGAAGGATTACCTGGGTGTTACGAGTAGGAAACCTGATTCCCAGGGATCGACACCCCATATCGCTTTTCAGGAAAAGAGTCGTCGGCCGTCCGCTGAGATTGATCCTCCACTCAAGAGCCTGAACAGAAAACTTTCAAAATCGTCCAAGGTTGAGAATCTGGGTTCGTCCAGTGCATCGTCGCCAGTTGGTGACAACAAGTCCCAGGCACCTGCCAGTGGTAAGCCACAGGATTTCAAATTGCAGGAGGCACCCAACACGAGGAAGCCGAATGCTCGGACCAGCTCCCAGCAATCCAATCTCTTCCAAGAGTCTGCTAGCGCCCCGGAACTCGATGCTGGACGGACCGACAAAGATGTCAACGCCAGCGAATCAAGTCAACACTCGTTTTCTGGCGATCAGACAAACACCCCACGTAGCTCGCAAGACTCACGTGCCAAGATAGACGATGAGACCCGACAGGCCGATCCTCTGACATCCACGCCGGGCAACGTTTCCAGGCCTATTGCTCGAAAAGAGCTCCCCCATTCAGCTTCGAGAAGTGGTAAGTGTTATTCTAAGAGCGAGCGTTTTGATCAACCTGGACTAATGGGAACCGTAGTAAATGGCTTCAACCGACAAACACCAACTGATCCGAGGTCGAGTGATCCGTATATGGCTCCGAGAGCGCCACCCGCGCCGCCGGGCCATTCCGCGGGCCAGGACTCCGCCGAGCCGAAATCATCGCCGAAGCTTCCTAGGCATAATGCCGGCAATGAGCTTAGTATGGATGAAGACATGGCTCGCATTCTGGGATCAGATGAGAACTCCTCTTCGATCCTTCGCCGTATGTCCAACGCCGTCCGTCATGGCCGCACCAACAGTGCAGAGTCAAGTGCTGCCCCTCGTGCCGGTCACACACGAAGTGCAAGCGAGACTACACGTACGACTACATCGCCGCGTTGGCCCAAGACTCCTGTTGTCGACGATTCTGTAAGTGGTACTGGCCATGATATCGCTAGCCCCTTGTCTCTCTCGGCCGGCGATGACCCTGCAGTGCTCAAGAGACGTCTGCGGAGCTCTGAGCAAAGAGTGGCAGAGCTTGAACGGCAATTCTGCAACGAGAAGGATCTCAAGACCCTGTCGCTGAAAGTCGAGGAGAAGCGTAAGACCGTTTCAGTACTCGACACTCAGACGGAAATCATGATTCGCCAGTTGGAGGCACTTGCTTTGTACGTAGAGAAGGCCAAGGAGTCCAACAAGCCTGTGGATCCGCGCGAACTGGAGGAGTCAGCTATCAAGGATTTCGTTCAGAGACTGGACAAGTTGAAGCAGTCCATGGTGGCGAGTATTGAGGCACTCCATGCCGAGCGAGACCAACTCATTGAGGAGAAGACCAAAGCAATTGCCGACCGAGATCGTGCCCGCGTGGAGTTCGAACAACTGGTGTCTAAGAATGCGCAGTTGGCGGATCTGAACAACGATATCACGCACCAGATTCAGGAGAGATTCAAGAACCACTCGGATTCTCGGCCACTACCCAACGGGCTTGGCATCTATAATCACAAGGGTTCTTCCAACCACTCGGTCAGTCTTGATGCGGTGAGCATCCAGACTGGTACGACCATCCACCCTGACCATGAGGAGCCGATTCTCGAGCGGCCAACTGTGGTCAAGATCGAGAAGAAGAACTTTGCCAAATGGAAGAAGGGTTCCAAAGCCATGGCTCAGAACATTGCCAAAGGTGTAAACAGGACTGTCGTCGCCTTCCAGCAGCCTGAGCGTCACGGGCAAGGCGGTGAGAATATCGGTCTTCCCTACAATATGACTGTCACGCCAGTCGAGTCACCAGTCGCACATGCTCAGGCCAATGGTGCCAAAGGGCAGCAGCCCGATGGTCGTCCAGGATTCTTCGGATTCAAGAAGGCACAGACTATGCCGAAGCTAGGAGCCCCTGCGCATGCCACTCCCCAGATTGCTGCCGAGCCTCCCAACGTACTATTCGGCTCTGAGCTCGCCGAACGAGCCGAGTATGAGCGCAGACAGATCCCCTCCGTCGTAACGCGCTGTATCGAGGAAGTTGAGCTGCGTGGCATGGAGATGGAAGGTATTTACCGCAAGACGGGTGGAAACTCGCAGGTCAAGATCATCCAGGATGGCCTTGACAAGAACGAGAACTTTGACATCTCCGATCCCGACATGGATATTACAGCAGTCACCAGTGTTCTGAAGCAGTACTTCCGGAAACTACCCACGCCATTGCTGACGTACGATATCTACGATGGCGTATTAGAGACCAATTGTGAGCATGATTATTACCCTGATTAGTTCCCGTCAAGCAGTTTAGTTGGTACTAACGGTATGCAATAGCCCTTTCGAGCGATGCGGAGAAGTGCGCCCATCTTCAGCATGTGTTCAGTCAGCTGCCCAGACAGCACAAGGATTGCCTTGAGTTCCTCATGTTCCATCTTTCTCGTGTAGCCTCCAGAGACAGCGAGAACCTCGTACGTCATTCGATTTTCAGTATACTCTTCTATATTTGCTAACTTGTTTGCTTAGATGACCCCGAGAAACTTGGCCGTGGTGTTTGCGCCAACGATCATGAGAGACCTGAACATCGAACGAGAGGTGACAGATTTGCACGCCAAGAATACGGCTGTCCAGTTTATCATCGAGAACAGTCATAGTATATTCTCATCTTAGTGTCTAATGTGCTTTCGGCCAACACAACCATGTGGCATTGTACATATACCGCCAACCACGAAAAAAGCTCTTGGGTACCACGATGCGATTAAAGTCCGTTCCGGTGATGGGCTCGTATTGCTCGTCACTGATAGTTGGATGCATGGGTCCCTCCGATACGCCGATGATACTTGTAACAAGTGATCATGCCACGGGTACACGGCTGATGCGAATCACGGACTGGACGAAGTGCCCGGGCAGCGGCTAGCCCGTGTTTACAACGGAGGACTTTGGCGAAGACTTTGAGGGAGCATGGCCGGTACTTTTTCCCTTCTCTTTTCTTATTGGTTTCCTTATCTTGGTCTCTACTCCTGTAGGGCTGCATGACTGGCAATAAGACGCCAGCAAAGGATGCGTTACGGTCCTTCTCATCGAATTTTCAGACGTTGATCATGCACACTTCATTTCTACCAGACATTATACGGTGGTTGGACATCGGAATTAACTAAGTACGAAGGGAAGAAGACATGAAAATGGGCCTAGCAACACATAAATAGGCAGATGACAACACACCGCTAGAGTCAAGATCCGACACGATTATACAACCTACTTATTCATTATTGTCAAATTTGTGTGCACGGTGCATGATCTTGGTGACCAACTATCCATAGCCACGGCGTAGTCGAGCAGAGTCTTTTACGGGTAAGAGCCGAGCAATCCACGGCATAGCAATGGCGAAGGTTCGTCTTCACCACCGTTTCGGCTATGAAAGGTACTGAAAGTCCCGGGCTCTGATCAGTACCGTGGAAGAGTAGTCAACAGAGTTATCATAGGGCTGTGGTTCGGAGTTCTTTGGTCAGTTTGTTCGTATACAATACGTTGTTCCCTTCACGTGACAGAAGATCCGGTCGAGCTGGATATGCTGGCTGGATGGCTTGTTTGTTGGGTGGTGATGTTTGTATCTGACTCCTTCCATACGGACATCCGAGCTGAATCCGCGTCTTGTTGAACGGGGTTGTACGAGTAATGAGAGAGGTGAAATAGAAGACTGATGAGAAAGGTCTAGACTAATGCTACGAATGGGATGTCGCTGTCTAGGTAATTAGTATTATTGAAGAGAAAAGGAGAGTGGTTGTTGTGCTATGGTCCCGCGGCGTGGGGTTCACGGGTACCTGAGACATTGCCATTCTTGCTTTACAATAACACTTGTGGACTCAATCGGCTTGTGTCTCACTTGGTTCGTTTAGGTCTGTATCGAGGCTCGAGGCGAGATTTTGCGGGATGGTGCAGCTAGATCGAGGGACGCTTCACTTGACTGGAGAAAGAAGATATAGATCATGAATATTCGCTTTTGTTTCGAGCTTTGATTGTATTCACACTGAAGTGGATTTACTCTAGCAACTCAGTCAGCTGTCGAAGCATGAACGAGACTCGGAATTGTCTCGACATCGCGGACGGGCATTTTGACTTAGACAACGTAGGCGAAGAACGCATGGATATTTCAGGAACGACTCTCATCTAGATATCTACATCGACCTATTTATAATCGCTCGAGGCTATCTCTTCTCTTCAACAAATATCGAAAGATAAAAAAAAAAAAAAAAAAAAAAAAAAGAAAAAAAAAAAAAAAAAAAAAAAAAGAGAGAGAGAGAAGGGAATCCAGTATCAAGGAAAGTACGGTATTCAAGAAAAAAATCGAAGATCACCAAAAAAACGAAAAAAGAAAGGTTTGCAGCTCTCAGTTGGAATCTGAGAGGCATCAGGAATTGAGCCCGATGCGGGGGTCGAACCCGCAACCTTGAGATTAAGAGTCTCACGCTCTACCGATTGAGCTAACCGGGCGAGCTGCTTGTTGTTGAGTTGCTGGCTGTGTAAGTCCGTCTAAGAAGGAGTGTGTGAAGCTAATGAATCGTGCGCTAAGATAGTGAGGTTGGCTGGGTTGTTAAGTTAGGATGGCTGGGTTGGCGACGAGTGGGCGGTGCTTCGTGGCTTTGGATGAATGAATTGATGGCTGAGTTAACGACGGACTTGTTGAGAGTTATCAATATCCAAGTGTGGAAGTCGGGCCCGAATGCAAATTATAGAAGTCTCACGTTGATGAGATTATATTGAGAGTTGTTGAGCAGAAATAGATGTTGGGAGTTGGAATGTTGGTTTCATCAAACAGTCTACTAACAACATCAACTTCAATTTCAGTACATTCCTGACGATATATCGCGAAGACAGGCGTCTATATTGCGCCGACTCACCTAGACCACGGTATTCATTTACGTGTAAGGGATAATGATATGGCATATTGACGCTGTGTTCTCCGCAGACTGGTTGGTTCCTGCGTTGAGAGATTGGACTTTTTAACCATTATCATCACACAACATCTGTACAACTACGAACTCGCGAGATTGTCATTCACGATGATGCCAAGACGAATACACGGCGGTTAGACCTACGGACCAGGGAGACGGCAGCCAGTGAGTGATTCCGCACACGAGACTAGCAGTTTAATCTCCGTGGTGCGGGAGGTGTGGGTTTCTCAACGGATCCGTATACTCTCGGCCGAGGGTGTGTGAGAACTGGCATCGATTGGATGAGTGACTACGAGTAATCTCGCGTTTCTGACACGTGTGGTTACCGTCTGTCACTCCGTGTTCAATCCGTGCCTGTGATCCGGCGTGCGGTACGGAATACACGCGGTAGGACTGACTGACTTGACTGTTGGTGGTATTCATGTGTGATGTGGAGTTGGAGTGTAGGGCTGAGGGCGAGGGGCGTGGATTGAGTCGAACGGGTATGGCGGATGGTTCCGTTCAGACTACAAGTTGCGGGACGGGATGCTCCCGGAAGCAAGTGCAAGAGGCGCCGGTATGATGCCGTATTTACGGTGAAGCGTGAGTATAGCTCATCGTTTCCGAAAAGCTATCCTCATAGCGAGATTGAAGTCAGCTGGTAAGGCTGCTTGCGTTGTATAAGTATGCTATACTCTGGCAGGGTCGCGTCGACGGGTAGGAGGGTTGATGGTGATGAGGTGAATCACGCATTTATTGATGTAACTGAGATAATAAGTGCCAGTCAACTATTATAGTAAGCACAATCAATACTCGGCTCGCTCTCGGACTTGAATACCTATTTACTAGAAACTTGAGCGGCACAGGAGAAGGAGAGAGAGAGGAATACACGCACATCATCCCAAGTTGCACCCCCTTGACCCGCTTCCGAGTCTCCATCCCGTCGCATAACTGCAGACGACTGGAGTTTGCTACCGTTGCTGGAGAATGTCGCGCCGCACCCTCGCATGTGCCTCTCGCCACAGTGTAATTGCGACGTAGCATCGAGCAATTAGCAGTCAGGGGAAAATGTTGGCGTGGCCAGTATCGCCGGTCGAGGATTGGATGTTCGGCACTGCGATGACCTACATACTAGGCATCCCATGCACAATGATCGCTGGCGCATCGGCGCGTGTGATTGGTACAGATGCCGTACATCATGCAGTTGCTATGTGCAGTTGCGCCGCCCGTATGTATGTAATTGCTCGTCATGCCGGCTTGTTAGTCTAATTACTTTTCTTTCTGTTTCCTTTTCGCGACGCGTGCTGGCAGTATATTAGTTCATAGCATGAGCCAGGATGAATCTCACCACGCCTCAAGTCGTGAGAGCTTCGTGATGAATAGTCTCGAGCTTCGCCGCACAAGCTTACCGGTTAGCGAGTGTGGTGGCATTTACAGCCCTCAGAGACTGCCTAGAACGTTGGAGAAAGCGTCGAGAGGGTGTTATTTTTGCTACACACCTTGCTGGAAGCGGGCAAGATCGCAGGGCAGTAAAAGGGCACTAATCCCTAGACACATTAGGGATTACGGGATTGACAGGGGAAATCATCGTCAGAGCACCCGTTCTCCTCTCGTCTTCTCTCCGTGCCTTGCAGAGAGTGGGTTACATACATGCCGTACTTGCTAGGTGGGTGTGTTAAAGGCATTTATCCAGGATGATCAGGGTTGATCAGGGTGACGGAGTCACTAGTCGAGTGGATGAAGAAGCAGGCAAACACGGCACTGCAACGGCGCGCCATGTAAGTAATGCCTGTCAGAAAGCGGAACTCCTGCCCGAATCATCCAAGTGCGATGTGAGAACGTCGCATCTCGCACCAACATCGGGAGACTGACGAAAGAGCGCGAGGACGAATGGGAAACAAAGCATGGACCCGAGAGATACAGAGTAATAGGTAGGTAGATGGCCAGAGAAAGGAGATCCCAGCAACACGCCTGCATGTGGAATGACGGAAAAGGGGATGCTTGCCACTCGCTATTGTCTGCCCAGAGATCTCGTGTGTCTGCGTCGCACAGCCGGGGGACAATGAAGATAAAGTAAGACATCGGGAGAGACAAGAGGCCTTCGCGAGACAGACGAGAGTGACCAGACAGACAGAGAGCAGTGCCTAAGCCAGGCTAGAAGGGAAACCACCCCATATTAGCAGCAACGTTATTATTCCGTAATCCCTCCGTCTTTCCCTTGAAGAAAAGGTAAAAGGTATAGCCCAAATCCCCGGTTTTTGTTCGAGTCAATTTGCGTATTTCGGGAGAGCTGACGGTCCCTTCCCCGGTGCCCACACTTCCCTCACCTTATCCTGGGCCGAAGTGCAGGAAGCAAGCAAGCTTCTCGCACGTTTCTCTTCGCCTAGTCTTCCCAGAATAAGATCTTATATGCAGTAGTAGTCGTTAACCAGACGCTCGATTCGTTCGAACCCATTCTCAATCCTGTCAGTGTCTCAGTTTCAGGCCCGCGGGAGCTGTGGTGTCTCTCTCTCTCGTTCACTCGTTCTCTCCACGCCCAGCCCTTTCGCCTGGAATGCAGGTACCTGACCTCTACTATGTGAAGTAATATCGATCAATCCCACTGCCCTGAATCCGAAAAAGCCTGGTATACTCTCGTTGTCGTCGTCGTTTTTCTTTTCCTTCCCTTCCCTTCCCTCTCGATTTCACCTCCCTACGTCGAATGTGTGGTGAAAGCCCTGTTGCGTTTCACCCCCATTTCTAGAGAAGTCGCCCAACCCCCCAAATGAAGGGTACATGGTCCCCTTCTGTGCTTCTCGCGGTATGGGGAGCGCTGGGGAAGCCGGGGTCTGCTACTAAGGAGCTCGTTGCTCGCGATGTCAAGGTTGTTGACAGCGTCCCCAGCGCCGAAGACTTCGTCCGTCGTCGATGCCATACCGCCGCCGTCATTGGCGACTACCTTTATATCGATGGAGGTCAACTCATAGAACGAGTCAACGGTAGCAAGCCTGCAAACAGTCCCGCTGTTGAGGGTAAGTCTTATACATTCATCCATCGAGACTCCTCATTGATATGGCTAACTAGTACTATAGTCGGCACCACATGGTCAATCGATCTGTCAAAGAGCTGGACGAATGAAACCGTCAAGATCAAATCCATCCCGAAGCAATCTCCAAGCCTCAGCCGACAGACACACTGGGTCGATGGATCGACAAAGAGTCTTTACACATGGGGCGGCTTCACATCCGACGACTCATCACCAAAACAAGAGCTCTGGCGTCTCGCCACGGATGGTTCGGGCGGAGGTTCCTGGTCGCAAGTGACACAACGAGATTTCCTCGCCTTCGCGAAATTGAAGGGTAATTTCGGCACGGCTTTCACGCAGTCCCCTGACGCGGGCTACGCATTCGGTGGCGCCGTGACGCACGCCTCCGACGGCTCGGTGACGAAGGAACTGCCCGGGTACGCCACGCCAGGGCTCGTTTCATACGATTTCCAGACAGGTGAATGGGGGAATAGTTCGTCGGCGGCATATGGTGGATACGGCACGAGCCTGAATGCGAGGGCCGAGTATGTGCCCTTCGGTCCGAACGGATTGATTGTGTTCCTTGGTGGTGCTGAGACGCCTGTGGATGCCACGAACGAGACGATGGTGGAGGTGAATTGGAACACTATCACCATGGTCGATCCCGTCACGAACACCTGGTATAAACAGACGACATCGGGCTCCAAGCCACCGACCGTCGAATCACATTGTAGTGTTGGTGTGGCCGGGCCGAATGGTACATATGAAATGTAGGGACTCCTGAGATAGCCGAGATGTGATGCATGAACGGGCTGACATTGATATCCAGATTTATGTACGGCGGCGTATCAGACCAACTGCGCAGTACCTCATCCGACGTATACGTGCTTTCGCTTCCGGGTTTCGTTTTCTTCGAAGGCCCACGAGACGCCCCCTCTCGCTCGGATCACCAGTGCGCAGTCGTAGGCAAAGGACAGCGACAGATGTTGAGCTCAGGAGGAATAGACGGCGAGAATAGGACATTCGCAGCCCCGACGACGGCGGATCCATGGAAATATGGACTTGGCATCCTCGACATGACAGAGTTGAAATGGAAAGATTCCTACGAAGCAGATGCTCCCAACTACGATAGCCCGGCACCGGTGAAGGCCTGGTATGAAAAGGGTAATCTGCAGCATGTGAACTGGGACAGCAAGGGGCTGGCAGACATATTCGCGAAAGAAGAACCTCCTCAGAACGCCACACCGACGCCTCCAGCAGGCCAACCGGGGAGTGGCACAACTCCGACAGCAGCCATCGCGGGTGGTGTTGTAGGCGGTATTGTAGCCATTGCAGCCATAGGGTTGCTCATATTCCTGTTAAGGAGAAGAAAAAGACTAGCCAAGCGACCGGATACATCCTCCTCACACCACCATCTCGCTCAAACGAGCAGCAGTCCAGCGTTGAGTGTTCACTACAAACCGGAACCCCTACCCAAAGACGCTCATCTCTCCCGCCATTATCCGTACTCGCCGAGTTCTCTGAACAGTCCCGTCACCTACACTTCGTCGATAGCGCGGACTGACAGCGTGATGGACCCCCACGATTGCGGCACCTGGCGAAGCGAACTCCCGGCGAATGAAAGTACCCTCCAAGTACCAGCAGCGCAAGAAGGTCTCGAACCGGTGAATGGTACCGAGTTACCATGCATACAGCCCCGTGCCGTCAGCGAGATCGTCAAGACGAGTCCGGAAACAGTGCACGAACTACCCGTGCCGATAGAGCCGCCGCGGGCAGAGCTGCCGGATAAGAATTATTCGGAGTAAAGAGATAGAGAGAAGTCTTGTTTCTTGATGACATAGTTTTGTAATCCTTCTCTTGGTTATTTTTTATTTTTCATGTGTATATAAAGACTCTTACGAGAGAGGATTCAGGCATGACTGCCAATATGGTGGAGGTCAGATATGGGACCTTCATAATAGAAGAAATCGCTCATAACACTCTTCATGCGTTCTGTGATCGATTAGCATTTGTAAGATAGATCTTGAAGATGTCTTACAGAGGATGCTTTGCATTTGTAATGTAGGACCCCTAAAGAGATCAAATCCAACTCGACTTCTCCAAGTCCAACCCGTTCAGACCAGACCCAAGTATTGACAAACTCTTCGCATCAGTGACAAATCCAGCTCTGTTGATATTAAGGGGTATCGTAAAACACATCACAAGCCAACCCATCAACCCAATAAGCTGACGTTGACTTCTCTCCTCTCTTCTCCTCTCTCACCTCACCTCATCCCACCATCTTCTTCACCTTCTCCAACAAAAGCTCACTCTCCCTCCCCAAGCGTCTCTGCCCATCACGACCAGGCTTCCGCGCCTTCGCCATCGCCCTACGGAACCGCTCGCGCTCCTCCGTCTTGCGCTTCCGCTCAGCCTCTCTACGCGCCTGCTCCGCGGCCCGTTCGGCCGCCTCAGCCTTCTTGCGCTCGGCTATCGACATGGCCTTATCAAAGTAACCCGGTTTCCGCTTCTTTCCCCTTTCGCGCCGTTCTCGTGGCTTTTCTGCCGACTCTTCGTTGTTTTGCTTCTCGTCCTCGTCGCCGAGCATGGCCTGACGCTCGGGATGGATCTGCAGCGCGGACGCTTCCGCATCTCCTTCTCCTTCGTCTGCAGGCTTCTCGACCTCTTTGCCTTCGTCGTTATCGTTCTCGTCCCATTTTGGCGCTTCAACGATCGTCACGTTCTCGTTCGGGACGACGGGTTTCGAGTACTCTTTCTCGAGCTCGGCGGATTTGACTTTCTTGTAGGCTTTTTTCACTTTGGCTTTGTGGATGAGGTCCTTTTTTATCTTGTCGACTATTCGATATCTGTGTTAGTCGCGAGAAGATAAACGAAATGGTTTGTATTGCGATCGTAATGAAGATCAGACGGTTCTTACCCTTTCGTCTCCAAGGACCGTCGGGCAAGTTTTCTGGTCCGACGCGGAAGCCCTTGCGGTGCTTCTTTGTGGCCGGGCCTGCTGCGGCGTCCGATTCTGCTGGTCTCTTCTTTTCTGGTGCCATGTTGACTTGCAATATCTGAATACCGACAAGTAAGAATGTAGATTTGAATGTAGAAAGATGAAGCAGTCGAACGTCACTGGAGAGAGAGCGCAACAAATTACAGTGGGCCTCTTATCGCGATTGAGATCGCACCGATTGATCAATAACACGGTCTAGATAAATACCATTTCTTTGTATGCTTATAGCGCGATATAATTGAGGTGCGTCTCTTCAACGCCCGACCTCCTGAATGTAACATTTGGATTTCTATTCTCTTGCCTTTAATCTCGCTCGAAGTCTGCGACATGAAGGCTTGCCTGTGACTCGCATGCAGCTGTGCGTTCAAATCCCGAGAAGAACGCTTGTGGAAGTCCATCCGGCAAAGACGTATCTTGGGTACTAAGAAGTGAGCCAAGGGGAGACGCCTTCTCTCGTGATGCTTTTTCCAACGCCCAAGATGCCCAACGTCATTACTGGCCCTGTGAGTTGAAAGTTGTGGTTAAGTTAAGTTGTAGGTCTTGTCTCTGATACTGCTGCGATTCTCTGGCTTTCGCGTGCATGCCCATCACGCAGCTGGACGCATCATGTGACCCTTTTCATCCAACCTTTTTGCCCTCAAACAAAGTCCGATTACGCCCCGACTGAGTCGAAACTCAGTATGTATGAAATGGAGCGGTTTTTCCTTCGTGCTATTTCCTACTTCGTATACCAGTCATGGGTCTGGCATATCCACTCATCGTGAACTCCGTATTCCGGGGTGAAGCTCGTAAACCAAAAAGCGTACGGAATTCATCCGTACATGAAGCGGAGATCGCTTGGGAACGCCGAACAGGTTGCCATCTAGAGATTCTTTTGTGTGAATGCTAGGCCAGCATGTGCAAGGTCTGAAAATTGCAACGACTACTAAATCCGGACTCGTTGCACGCACGGGAGTCTCAATTTCACGAACGAGTCAAGACCGGTACGGGATGGCATTCCGTAGAACGCGTCTCTACGGGCGATATCCGGCCCGTTCCAGAGGCCAGGCCATCTTGCCTGCCGCAAGTCGTGCCAAGCTTGTTGGGCGATGAGACTTGAGCTGCCATCCAGCGACGGAAGGGGAGTGCAGTTGCAACGTAGGGACCGTTTGAGGTTGGGAGGGGAGAACCAGTGGCATAGCCGCCTGGTAAACCTGAGGTTAGCGCATAGCGCAGCATCTTATAGCCGTTCTAACTTCCCCGGGCCCCGCTATGCTATACTATCTAGCGCACTAAACTAGGTGCTACCGGTAGTGGAATGTCTTGCGTAACGACGGGAGCTGCTTCCTTGACTTCGCCGTTTCCTCCGTGGACGACTATTGACTGACGGGCCTGCCCTGTCTGTGTAATCCGTAATTATGTCCTGGAAGCGACGACTGTCGTTTAACTCCGAGATAATATAGATTGAGTTAGGTAGGAAGGGGAATTGCATCATCAGGGTCTCTTCACTTGGCGGAAAAGTTCCGACAGCCGGTCCCCTCAATTTATGTCATCCGAGTCTGCCACCAGTACGAGTACGTATCGCAGACTGCCTCTACAATTTTCTTACCGTCCAGGTACTTTAATTACTGCGCCTACAACATCAATCATCTTTCTTACCACCCCTGCATAGACCCAGCCGATAGCAGTAAGTAGGTGTGTATTACTCCCAGACTACTGCTAGGTATACGCAGTAGGCAGCTCGAGCTGCTGCTAGAGGTACCATGGACCGTGCAAGCTGCTCTATGCTCCATGCTCTAATGCTCTAATCAATCATGGCCCATGATGGGGAACTTCGCTCGTTTCTTAGGTGGTTCCAGAAAAGGTGAGACGGACGACGTGCATTCGCTATTTTCTAGAATATATTACCGTGTCTCTATCTCCTGCCTGCCTGCTTACTCGCCTTATATACGCTACCTGTACGTACGACCGTCGATGCTGCGACACCATTGGAGGTACTCTAGCTGGAGGGATCCCGTGCCGATGCAACTTTCATTCGGCGTTTGATCTCGAGCTTCGGCCTTGGATGTCTGAACCGCCTCGCAAATCCGCCCTTTCAGCCATCTTCTCTGGGGCCATATCTGGGGCCATTCTCGCTCTGGGCACTCTGAACTCCCCCTCAATATATTGACTTACCTGAAAGGTTTTGTCTCGGCGCACCAAGCCCGCGACTCATATCCCGCAGCAGTCCATGCTCGTTGTCGCTTCATGACTGCCGCTACTGCTGCCGCTGCTTACGAATACCTAAACTACCACCTGGCCTGTCTGTCTGCTTCTCGCTTGAGACGACCACGCCCTCGTGCCAAGAGCGTAGTGCCCCCTCGTGCTGTGTTCGTAGAGTTGCCGCGTAACCGGCTTTTACGGCGACCCTGTTTGGCGCGTCGGGGTCCGGAAAGGCCAGTCGCATTTTGATTTCATTTGTGCAGCCCGGCAGCCCGATCGATCTGCCACTTGACCAGGCCGGAACTCGGTCGCGTTTCTTCTTGACCGTGGAATTTCTCTCTCTGTTGGTCGGCGAAAGCGTGCGATGTTGCCGTCGACGGCCGACCCGGCCGACTCGCCATCTCAAGGCACCGACAATAGTCCGCCCGCTGAGTCTTCGGCACACGGACACGCCATACCCCGGAACAACAGCGATGTTCCCAAGCCGAAGCGATTAGCCTGCATGATTTGTCGCAAAAGGAAACTCCGCTGCGATGGCACCAAACCCAGCTGTAGCACCTGCACCCGACTCGGCCACTCATGCGCCTACGACGAGGTCAGGAAGAAAAGCGGCCCCAAACGGGGCTACGTGAAAGCTCTGGAGGAGAGGTTGAGTAAGTGCGGTTGTTCTTTTCGAGTTTCATAAGAGCCCAATCCGAGTCACGTTACCCCGGGAAGTCACGCGCTGACCTCCTGGATCTGTATAGAGCAAGTCGAAGAGCTTCTCTCGAGGACCCAGGAGCCCAGCAGTAGCACGAGTCCCGACGCTACGATAACCCCGAGCGTGGCCTTTGAACAGGCCCGGAATCGACAAGCCGCTGCTCCCACCAGCTTCAACGTCACCAATCCCTCAATAGCGATCACTGGCGAACGAGACCTGGACAGATGGTGCTTTAACAACGGAGAATCACCCCAGGGAAACGGGATGGACGAATTCAGTTTCGCGAGCAATATGCCAATGAACATGCATACGCTAAACCCGAGTTTCACATGGGAGATGATTGGGTTAGGGTTGGAAGAACCTCTCCCTCCGCAAGAGACCATTGACGAATTGTAAGTGACCGTCATTTCGCTATGCTGCTGCGCAGGGTTTGGTGGGCTCACTTTTCTCCCAGGCATCAGATCTTCTTCGAGAAAATCCATCCGTGCTTACCCATGATTCACAAGTTTCGATACTTGGCCGCAATGAATTTGTAAGTGTTTCATTTGTCTTCATGCTTCCGATCCATTGCTTCTTTGCTGCCACTCTTTGAGCAAAAGACGGATGAAAATGAAAAGGAGAAAGGTAAACGAATACAACGCTCACCTATACATTAGGGCGCCGAATCAGCGACCACCGGTTGCATTGCGATACGCCATCTGGACTCTTGCTTGCTCAGTTACGGACAAGTACAAAGATCTGACAGATCTCTTCTACAAGCGTTCTCGCAAGTACGTCGAGGCCGATGCCATAAAAGGCTTCGGTGAACATCTGATTACAGTAGCTCATTGCCAAACACATGTTTTGCTATCATCATATGAGTTCAA
The DNA here is from genome assembly GCA_028637775.1 of Xylariaceae sp. X167. Lineage (NCBI taxonomy): Eukaryota > Fungi > Ascomycota > Sordariomycetes > Xylariales > Xylariaceae > Xylariaceae sp. X167. Next base: position 53,669 of record JAJFDK010000149.1, read on the forward strand.
GATGATGTACTTTCCTAGGGCATGGATGAGTACAGGCGCGTCGGTGCGCCTCGCTCAAATGTAAGTCCTATTAAAGGCACGTAAAGAAGGTGCCCCTGCTCACTGTTGTCTGTTTTAGGATTGGTCTGCATCGAATTGATGGAAATGGCCTAGAAGTCAAGCAGTGTCTCCCCCCACCACGCGACTGGACGGAGACGGAGGAGAGACGCCGGACATTCTGGATGGCCTTTTGTCAGGACCGATATGCCAGCATCGGGACGGGATGGCCTATGACGATTGATGAGCGGGACATCGTAACCCATCTTCCTGCATCCGAAGAGGCTTTCAATCTAAGTCGGCCAGAACAAACGCTGACTTTGGCTGACGCTATGGTCCCCGCCGGTGTAGCTAAACTATCACCATTTGGCGGTGTTGTGCTCATGGCCGCTCTCTTTGGCCGTAACCTCACTCATCTCCATCGCCCTGATATCGACGACCGCGATCACGACATGAACGGCGAATTCTGGAAACGACACCGGTTCTTGGATAATGTGCTTTTGAATACCTCGCTATGCCTTCCGAATCAGCTTAAGCTGCCTGCCGGCCTCAACAACCCGAATAATGTTTATACTAATATGAACATCCACACATCGACGATATGTCTACATCAAGCGGCCATCTTCAAGGCCGACAAAAATCGACTCCCATCCAACGTCAGTTCAGAAAGTAAGATTCGTTGCATCACAGCAGCGAATGAGATTGCGCACATCATGAGAATGGCTTCGCATCTGGATCTCTCAGCAGTAAGCTGTCACCCCTTTATCCTCTAGGAGTTAAGAAATCTTTGCTAATAAACATGCAGATGAACCCATTCATTTCGTTCTGCTTATATGTATCTGCCAGAGTCTTTGTCCAGTACCTGAAGAGTCGCCCAGATGATGGCCCGACGGCAGACTCCTTACGTTTTCTCCTATCCGCTATGAACGCGCTGAAGAGGAAAAACCCTCTGACGGAGTCGTTCCTGGTCCAACTTGATGTTGATCTAGAGGCACTAGGACAGAGAATTCCCAAGCTCAGAGCTGCATTTCCACGGAGCACGGATAGTGTGAGTCTTCATTCTGCACGTATTTCAAACCTATCTCGCTCGTTTCAAGACTAACTTACGCAATCCAACCTATACAGCCCACGCCGCGTCTCAACGTTCCCACCATAAGTCTAGGGCGCGATGAGAATGTTGATAGATGTCTGCACAGAGGTGGCCCTGAGATTCCATCAAACGACCCTCAAAGTCGCCTTTACATGTCCTATGAAAAGACAAATCCTGTCAATGCTTCTGAGTTCATGGAGTCAGAGGGACGAAACCAAAACAATGAGGGGCCGCACAACAATCCATTTGGAACGCAGACATGGTATTCTGGAGCTCAGCCCATACCATCGCGTGTGCGAAGCTCAGAGTCAGATCATGCGTCGAGCACCATGGGTGTACCACCCATGATCTACACACCTTACGTTGAAAGCCAAAACAGAGACACAAGTAATGTGTCGGTATCCTCCAACCTAGATGGACAGTCGAACCAACCTACGCCGAACTCGAACAACAGCGTCTCGGACCAACATAGAAGCGTAGCTGATGCGATGACGAACCCGAGTGCCGCCCCATTCAATGCCAGCCCGATCGGAGCACATCCGGCATTAGGCGTGCAGGTGGCCGAGATGGACACATCAAGGGCACCGTTCTTTCCGGGTCACGGTTTCGGTCCTGAGATGAATTCCGATCGATCGTTTGGGATACAAAATACGTCAAACAGCGCGTTCGGTATGCAGAATTGCTGGCAAGCTGGGCAAGCGAGTATGACGCCGAGGACAGCCGAGGCCATCATTCAAGGACTCAACATGCCGATGGAGGGAATGGAGATGAGCTGGGACGCAGGGACATAGAGCTACTTAGAACGACTCAAATATATGAAACTTCACCTCCTCTCACTTCAGTCCTTATTCCACTTGGCGTGAACACAGAGTGAGGTTGTAATCACGCTGTGTCAACTATTCACAGAAAAGGGGCTTATGACGAATTGAGGACGGAGGAGCTTCGTGACCAACCAACAGCACCGAAGTCGTAGCGAATGGTGTAAGTGCGCATGCTTATATCCATGATATGTGACTGTATCCTCATTTAGGATAGAGGTTTTACTGTCTTGTCGGACCATCATATGAGAGGTAGACACATCCCTTCATCTTGCCGTCGAGCATTGCGTAGATGCAGATAGAAAGGAATATGTAGGTAAGAGTGTATGCAAGAAAGCAGTATAAGAATACCTCAACGTCACTGGCTTGATCTGATTGGACCACATCAACTACCGGCATGCAGATTCAGCCAATCAAAACGAAGCATGCGCACTCCCCACTTTGATGCTTACCTACGCAGATTCATTAGTAATGAGATGGACCAGCAAAGTTCACGAACTGCGAGCTGGACGTCATTTAATTCCTAACAAGGACAACAAGGGAGAAGAGAAGAGATGTTGACTGAGATTCATATATACCAAACATCTTTTTGACAACTTTTCACTGTCATTAATTAGTATTCTTGACGAATACTGTCTGATCCATTGCATTCGTCTTTCCGTCGAGCATCCCTGAGTCGACGTTGATTGTCTGGTTCTCGTTTTTCTTTTGGTGGTGATACCAATTCCAACACTCATGGATGGCCGATATTGGTCCGATTTGACCAAGAGATTCTTCCCCTTCTCGACCCTCGTGACCCTTTCCATGCCCAATCTCCTCAGTTGGGACTAGGGCTGCAATCGCGGCAGAAGTGGCAAACGGGAGACGTCCACGGCGAAGAGGGGATCTCCCTGTCTCTGCCTATACAAGTAGGTATACCTATCCAGCTCTCTCAGGGTCTGGCTACGATATATCCCTACGGACGACGGGTTGTGTCTGTGGTTGCGCTGTTCATCTCGGCGTCACGTATAATAAGCATCTACGTATTCATATAACATAGTCCCCTGGTCTGTCTCTTCTTCCGTCTAATTAAGTCAGCGTTTCCGAGTTTCGTCGCGCTCCTTTTCGCTCTCCTCTGATCCTGGTGCCAAGAGTCTACGACATGGGATGGGGTAAGACTGGGGCAAGCTGCGTTGGTCAGTGGCATCTCGAACGGCCATAGCAGCAGCCTCTAAGCGACAGAAGACGACGATCACGATACGACCAAAATGCTTTCATATAACGTCTAGAAGACACGCAATCCACCTACCTACTTAAAGTACTTATTGATACCATGATGGACTCAGCTGCGATATCCTTTACTTCAACAGAAACTGATCATTCACTCTCGCACGAAGTCCATCCAGCGTCGAGCCAATCCGCGATAACACCTGAATTCCGCATAACCTCCCTCGCACCGCATTCCAGTCTCAACATGTCCATTGATACCCACGATACCCTCTTTCCGCATCAGCTCCAACGTCCGAGCACTCTCACGAACATCCCTGTTGCACATCCCGATTTCGTCCACCACTCGCTTCCGCCGCCACCTCCTCCTCCTCCACCCGCAGTGCCACCAGCATCACAGGACAGCTTCAAACGCAAGCAAACCCCGCCCCCACCGCCTCCGTCAGCTGCATCGTCGGCCCACATCCATCGTCACACCTCCATGGCCCGCCCACACCCAACGCACCCGACACCGCCCAGTCCGCTCTCTCCTCATTCCAGGCATGCGAGCCAAGCTAGATTTGGCATGTTGACACTCGAGACTCCGACGTCACAACCGAGCGGTGCATCCCAGGTAACCCAGGAGGAGGAAGTGTTTGCCAGACATGCCAGGGGCTTGACTCTGGCGGCCGCAGCTGGCCCCGAGTTGTCGGAACCACGACCGCATGGGCAGTTAGTGAATAAGATAATTATTGAACCGCCCGATCTCGAGGCCTGGCGCGAGAAGCTGTTCAGTGTTGACGATACCATTACATTAACGAATGATGAGTGCGACTCTCCTGAAGATCTGAACTTGGGTCTTTGTTGGCTGTTTCGATTCGCAAGCTAATATGTCTTGATATCAGATTTGAAACGTACTTCCCTCATATTGATAATGTCTACTCGCATCGCTCAACTCAGAAATATAAACATAAAAACTTCAGTGAGTAGTTTTGAGACGATCTGATTCTGGGCCTTCTTGAGTGCTTGTTTAGACACAATGGTCGTCATATTCAACTCGTGTCTTCATACATGAAGGGAGCTCAACTCATTTCACAATGAGATCTCATACTCAAGTGTCTAGTTTACCAGAACCCTTAAATCTCACTTACTGACTCCAATTCACACAGTCTCTCATTACTGGGATTGCCGAATGAAAGGCCGCCCCCCTGGAACACCCAAATCCGATGACCCAGCCAAAAAGAAGCGAAAGCGTCTCGCGCGAGAACGCGATCTCTGCGACGTGAAGATCAAGATCACGGAGCACTTCCCCGACGCGACCTTTGCAGCAGACGGCACCATCAACACCTCTCCTACCCCTGGACATCAACTCTTACAGCGGCTCCCAGACGGAGTCGTACGGCCGCCTCATGGCCAAAGTACGACCAAAAAATTCTGGACTATTCAAAGAGTGAATGGGAATGGTGGGAATGGGAAGAGCGATGGGGTGCCGGGTCCTCATAAGCATACGTTGCAGAAGAGCGATGAGATTAAGAAGTCTACTGTGCAGAGATATCTTGCGCAGAGGGAGAAGGAAACAAGGAAGGGACAGGTGAGAATGCTCCCCTTTTACACCTTATGCGGTGCCTGTTTGTTATCAAGTTGTATTTTTTGGAAGGACAAGGCGTTTTACGACCTCTTCACAGGGGGGGACACAAGAAAAGCAACCATGTTCACTTGATAATGAGGGAAAGGTTCACACAATTTTCAACTTAGACTAATCTATTTGCAGAAACCATTGACGCAAAAGAAACCATCCGGAAACGCCCTCATAACTGCTAAGAAGCACGCAAAAGAGCATCAATTGAAGCTCTACGCGGCCTGTTTCTGGTATGCCCATACTCACCTGTCAGCAAACGGGATCCCTCGCTGACATAGGAGTGACCCATAGCCCCTTTTCTCAGCGTGTATGGATCGCCCTGGAAGCGAAGGGCATGACATACCAGTACTGCGAGACGGATCCCTTCAAACGCCCCAATCAACTACTCGAAGCCAATCCTCGGGGATTAGTACCTGCTATTCGACAGGGTGACTGGGCCAGTGGGGAGAGCACGGTCATATTAGAATTCGTAAGTGCCCTCACTGCTGTGAGTTATATTTGCAGTTGCTCATACCAAATTCACAGCTCGAGGACCATGATGGAAACGTCCCCTTATTGCCAACGGATCCGCGCCTTAAGGCTAATTGTAGACTATGGATTGACCATGTATGTATGGTATGCCCTACATATACTCAGTACTCTCTCATTAACCGGTTCAGATTAATGTCAAAATCGTCCCAGTCTTCTTCGCCCTGATGAGAGCTGTAGATCTACAAAAACAGACGGAGCACATCGATCGGCTTCAGAGCGATATCTTGGCGTTAGTTCAGGCAGCCGACGAACAAGTGAGTCTTGCTACTCGCTATCCGAGTACTCCCCTCTAACAGAGACAGGGTCCGTATTTCCTCGGGAACGACTTATGTCTCGTCGACATCCACCTGGCCCCTTTCGCGCTCCGAATGTCTCTTATACTACGCGAGTACCGCAATTGGAGCGAACCGATGCCGGGTACGCGCTGGCATCAATGGTCCGATGCTTTAGGGAAGAACCCGCATGTCCAGGCCACTACGAGCCATAATGATCTCTATATCGAGACGATGGATTTGTTCTTGAAAGTTAAACCGCAGTTTGGCGATCAGCCGCCTGGATAAGGAATGAAGGTTTTGCAAAAAAAATCAATATATGTAATTGGATAATTGGGAAAAAAGGTTATGGGGCGGCGATGAACGGTACGATAGATCGGATATCAGACGAGTTGATATCTTTGTGATTGAGCGGGAGATCTCGAAATTAGAAAGTAATGTAATGGGTAATGAGGAAGATGAACGTCATGATCGATTGGAAACTAAGGGGCTAGAGTCCCCTTTTCGTACAGATACCAATTCATCTCGCAGCAGGTGCGAAGTGCCTTCCTATCATCGTTCGACCTGCTGTCGTTTTCTGAACTTAAACTCGCATGATCTTTTTTTGTAGTATATCCTCGTAGATAGACGACTACGAGTCGGCATCTTAAGAAGAACACTGGTCGGTATTATAGACTCAATTCGTCTTCACACGGACCATTCGACGTGGTCATCGCATATCTGGGCCTGGAAACATCCTCACAGATCTTAGCGCAATTGACTGCATCGCTTGTATAAGGATGCTATCGTATATACAAGGAAGGAGAGACCAGAGGAGAGGATACACCAAGAGGCAGGAGCCACGGAGCCCACGCGAGGTGCATATAGGCAGGCCAGTACAGTCCTCAGACTCTCTCTTCTTCCTAACTAGCAGACATCTCAGTGCATATTGGCATTCACTTCGCGTTCGTGCGTTGCATCGCGTGAGCTGTGAGTGTGTGCGAGGTGCAGAGATTCTACAGATGCTATTCTTCAAGTTTACCATGACCTGTCTGTTAAAATCTGGTCTAATGCCAGCTTCACGACGTTTGAGAGACCCAAGTTGACGTCTGATGCCCAGATCACATACTAGACAACTAGTAGCCAAGCTACTGAACTTACTTACGAAATGGGCAGATCCCCTGAAATAGTTACGCGGATATGATGCGATCATGAGAGAACCGCGCAAAGTCGAGAACATCAAGGGAATGCTCCCACCTCACGCGTTCGTACTTACCTTCACGACATCTTACCTTGAAAAGGAGTCCCCAGCCCATCTCAATCCCAAACATCGAAAGGTAACCTATATCACTCATCAGCACATCCAAAAAAGAGCAACCATGTCGAAAATAATCCTCTCGATCAACGCGGGCTCCAGCTCCGTAAAAGTCTCCGTCTACACGGCATCCCAAAACCGCTCCCCCCGCCGCATCGCCGAAGCCGCCGTGACAGGGCTGACCTCCCCGCCGACGCAACTCACCTACACCCTCCGGGACAAACCCGTCCTCAAAAACAAAACCCTGAGCCAAGACACCAAAACCCAAAGCTTCGCATTCAAATCCATCCTGACGACCCTCCTCACCGACCGCGCCCTCCCCGAAATAAAAGCAAAATCCGACATCGCAATCGCCTGCCATCGCATCGTGCACGGGGGTTCCTACACCTCCTCGAAAATAATCACAAGCAACACATACCACCATCTCGAAGAACTGGCCGACCTCGCACCCCTACACAACACGCACGCCTTAGAAATCGTGCGCTGGTGCATCGCCGAACTTCCCGACGCAACAAACGTCGCCTGCTTCGACTCGCAGTTCCACGCGTCGATACCGGCGCATATCCGCACGTACCCGATCGACCCCGAGGTCGCGCGCCAGCGACAATTGCGGAAGTACGGGTTCCATGGGCTCAGTTACCAGTTCATCACTCGCGCTGTCGCATCGCACCTCGAAAAGGATGTTGGCGAGGTGAATATCATCGCGCTGCATCTGGGCAGCGGAGCCAGCGCGTGCGCGATTAGGGGCGGCAGGAGCTGGGATACGAGTATGGGGTTGACGCCGTTGGCGGGACTGCCGGGTGCGACGAGGAGTGGGAGTGTTGATCCTAGGTTCGCAACCCTTTAACCATTACCCCTTTTAACCCATCACTCTTTTCATCCAAGCAACGGAAAGCTTTGCTAATTGATGAACGTAGTCTGGTCTTCCACTACACAGGCATCGCATCAACCCTTTCCCCCGCTTCAACAACGCCCCTACACATCTCACGCGCAGAGGAAATCCTCAACACGCAAAGCGGCTGGCGCGCATTAACCGGTACCACTGATTTCGGAACCATCGTCGCCGACCTCAGCAATCCGTCCTACAAACTCGCGTTTGATCTCTTCGTGGATAGGATCTGTGGATTCGTAGGCTCATACTACGTCGCGCTGGAAGGGCGCGTAGACGCGCTGGTCTTCGCGGGCGGGATTGGTGAGCGCAGTGATATTTTGAGGGGTGCTGTTGTCGCGCAGACGGCTTGTCTGGGTTTTGCGATTGATGAGGAGACGAATAGGCGCAAGGTAGAGCAGACGGTGCAGGATGTCAGCGCGCCGGATGCGAAGCATCGCGTGCTGGTCTGTCTCACGGACGAGCAGTTTGAGATGGCGAGGAGCTGTGCCGAGGATAGGGAGTTGTGGACATGAGACAATCACTCCTTCCTCAGCTTCACTCCATAGTCCGTAACTTCCATCCGACATCCCCAACCTTGGCGGCGCGGCAATCAACGGTCGTTCCTTCCTTTTTTACTCTTTACCGGGACGAATTCCGCCTTCCGCATCCCGTATTCCGAACGGGATCTCCTCCAAAGCCCGTGCATCACGTGAAGAAAGGCCGCGCGCGCATCCCATTACCTAAACTCCGTTACATCGCTCCATAACGCAACGGGATTATACCCACCGTGCTACTTTCAATTCGGCACACTGTCATCGTATGTTCTAACGCGAATCTGATCATCTAGACCCACGTCTATCACATGCGCTAGTCTCCTTTCTCCCTCGTCGCTAAGATCGTAAAGTCGTACCGCTACGGGTTAAAGGTCACTCGTACAAGTCCGTATATACCCCCAGCTCTCGGTGGTAGTGGGTCACATTATAGCGTGCATCTAAGCCATATAGGGGTTAGATTAGT